>JAQZBX010066281.1:0-16138 GCA_029593785.1 Cabassous unicinctus
TGTTTTTTCATTTAGTCTTTTCTTTACTCTTTCTCTCTATCCTCATCATTCTTGCCTCTTAAATCACTCGATATATTTTTCCCTAATTGGTTTCCCATTCCATTGTAGGTACTCCATTTCCCCCCCTATTACTCTACACTGTCTACATGAGTTAAATATTCATATTACTAAATCTTATATGGCCACTCTTCTAACACTTATCAATATTACTAATATCCTTTTTCATTTCTTACCCCTTTCAATTACTCTGGCCTGCATCTTTTTCCTTCAAGAGAACATAGAAAAAGTAAAGAATTAGAACAAGAAGAATGAAGTGTCAAACAGAAAACTTACACACACAGAACCATGAGCTAAATAAAACTCTGAGAGAGAAGCTAATCAACTGAATAAATACATCTAGATAAAATGATGACCAGAGGGCAACAAAAAATTACGAACCACACTGAGAAACAGGAATACATGGACCAGTCCAATGAACAAATTAAAACCAGGAAGAGATTTAGAACATCAAACAACTAATCAAAGCTGTACCATGGATCAACTTAATGAAGTGAAGGAAGAGATTAAGCATATTAAGAAGACACTGGGAGAACATACTGAAGAAATTATAAACATATATAAAAAGATAATGAATATGATGGGGATGATTGGTAAAATCCAAGAAATAAAACAGATGTTGGATTCACATAACAGCAGATTTGAACAGGCAGAAGAAATAATTAGAGATTTGGAAGACAGTACCTCTGAAATCAAACAGATAGTAGAACAGATAAATGAAAAGATAGAAAAAATCAGGCAGGGACATCAGGATTTAACTGACAACGCAAAACACACAAAAATAAATTATAGGCATCCCAGAAGGAGAAGAGAAGGGAAAGGGAACAGAAGGAGAGTTGAAGGAATTAATGGCTGAAAATGTCCCAACCCTATTGAGAGAGATGCAGGTACATGTCCAGGAAGCACAGCACACACCAAACAGTATAAATCCCAACAGTCCTACCTCAAAACAGATAATTATCAAAATGTCAAATGCTCAAAACAAAGAGAAAATACTCAAGGCAGCAAGAGAAAAGAGAACCATCACATACAAAGGAAGCACAATAAGATTAAGTGCTGATTTCTAATTTGAAGCCATGGAGAAGTGAAAACAGTGGTATGACATAGTTAAGGTACTAAAGAAAAAACACTTCCAGCCATGAATTCTCTATCCAGCAAAGTTGGCATTCAAAAATGATGGAGAGTTCAAAGTATTCACAGATAAACAGAAATTAAGAGAGTATGCCAATAAGAAACAAGCACTTCAAGAAATAATAAAGGAAGTATTAGAAGTTGAGAGAAAAAAACAGGAGAGAAAGAGTTGGAGTGGAGAGTAAGAAACACTGAAAAGACAAAAAGAGAAATGAAAACAACATATGACTTACATAAACCCAAAGAAAATATGGCTGATGTAAGAAATTTGATGAGAGTAATAACACTGAATGTTAATGGATTAAACTCACAAGTCAAGAGACACAGATTGGCAGAATGGATAAGGAAATATGATCCATCTATATGGTGCCTACAATAGAACCACTTTAGACCCAAGGATTCAAGGAGGCTAAAGTGAATGGTTGGAAAACTATTTTACAAGCAAACAATAACCATAAATGGGCAGGAGTAGCTATACTAATAATGGACAAAATAGACTTTAAAACTATTGTAAGAGACAAAGATGGACACTATATATTTGGAAAAGTGGAAATCTTTCAAGAAAAGATAACAATCATAAACACTTATGCACCTAATCAGGATGAGTCAAAATACATGAGGTAAACCCTCGAAAAAGTAGGTGGAGAAATAAAGGACTGTACAATTATAGTGGGGGACTTTAACACACCATTATCACCATTAGACAGAACATCTAGACAGAGATTCAGTAAAGAAACAAAGACTCTGAATAATACATTAGAGGACCTGGACCTAATAGACATATACAGAATGCTACACCCAAATAAAGTGGGATATACATTCTTCTCGAGTGTACATGGATCTTACTCCAAGATAGACCACATGTTAGGCCACAGAACAACTCTCAATGAATTCAGAAAGATTGAGCTTATACAAAGTAATTTCTCTGATGACAATGGAATGTAATTGGAAATCACTAAGGGCCAGAGAAACAGATTAGGCACAAAGATATGGAAGTTAAACCAAACACTCTTAGACAAACAGTGGGTCAAGGAGGAAATCTGAAAAGAAACCTGTAATCACCTTGAAACAAATGAAAATGACCACACAACACATCAAAACCTATGGGATGCAAGCAAAGCTGTACTGAGAGGGAAACTCATAGCCATAAATGCATACATTAAAAATGAAGAAAGAGCTAAAATTGAAGACCTAACTGCACACCTGTAGGAATTGGAAAAACAGCAAAAAACTAACACCAAAGATGTAGAAAGAAGAAAATAACAAATTTAGAGGAGAACTAAATGAAATAGAAAATACGAAAGAACTAGAAAAAATAAACAAAACCAAAAGCTTGTTCTTTGAGAAGGTCAATAAAATTGACAAACCCTTAGACACACTAACTAAGAAAAGCATAGCAAATACAAATATGTAAAAGAAGGAATGAAGAAGGGGATATCACTGCTGACCGCATGGAAATAAAGAGTATCATAAAAGGGTACTTTGAAAAATTATATGCCAACAAGAATGATAATTTAGAGGAAACTGACAAATTTCTACAAACTCACAAGCAGCTTACATTGATGAAGTAATGACTCAGTCATTAAAATCATCCCTATTAAGAAGAGCCCAGTACCAGACAGCTTCCCAGGTGAATTCTACCAAATATTCTGGAAAGACCTAACACCAATCCTGCTTTAACTCTTCCAAAAAATAGAAGTAGAAGGAAAATTGCCTAAAATTTTATTTTGCCAATATTACTCTAATACCAAAGCCAAACAAAGATACCACAAGAAAGGAAAATTATAGACCAGTTTCTCTAATGAACCTAGATGCAAAAATCCTCAATAAAATATTTGCTAATCACATTCAACAACATTTCAAAACAATTATACACGATGACCAAGTGGGTTTCATCCCAGGTATGCAAGGATGGTTCAACATAAGAAAATAAAAAATGGAATAAATCACATAAACAATTGAAAGAAAAAAATCACATGATCATCTCTATAGATGCAGAAAGAGCATTCGACAAAATATAGCTCTCTTTTTTAATATCCCTGATAAAAACACTGCAAAATATAGGAATAGAAGGAAACTTCCTGAACATCACAAAAGGTATATATGAAAAACCCAAAGCTAGCATCATCTTCAATGGTGAAATCCTAAGAGTCTTCCCTCTGATATCCGGAAGAAGAAAAGGATACCCACTATCACCACTCCTATTTAACATTTTCTTAGAAGCACTTACTCAAACACTGAGGAAAGACAAAGATATAAAAGGCATCCAAATTGGAAAAGAAGAGGTAAAAATTTCATTATTTTCAGATGACATAATCCTATATGTAGAGACCCTGAGAAAGCTACAACAAAGTTTCTAGAACATATGAAGGAGTTCAGTAAATTCGCAGGCTATAAGATCAATGCTATAAAATCAGTAGCATTTCTGTAAACCATTAACAAACAATCTGAGGAGGAAATCAAGAAAAAAATATAACATTTACAATATTAACTAAAAGAATCAAATACCTAGGAATAAATTTAAATAAAGATGTAAAGGACTTATATACAGCAAACTACACAACACTACTAATGGAAACCAAAGAAGACTTCAATAAATGGAAGAATATTCCCTGTTCATGGATAGGAAGACAAAACATCATCAAGATGTCTATCCTACCCAATCTAATCTGCAGATTCGGTGCATTCCCAATAAAAATCAACACTATATTTTTTAAGGAATTGGAAAAACTACAAAATTTATTTGGAAGGTTGAGAGGCCCCAAATCAAAAAAGACATATTGAAGAAGAAAAATGAAGTTGGAGATATAACACTACCTGACTGTACAACATGCTACAAAGCTTCAGTGTTCAAAACTGCATGGTATTGGCACAAGGATAGACTTACTGACCAATGGAACCAAATTGAGAGTTTTGATATAGATCCTTGCATATACAGTCACCTGATATTTGAGAAGGCCACCAAACACACTCAGTTGGGAGAGAATGGTCTTTTCAACAAGTGGTGCTTGGAGAACTGGATATCCATATCCAAAAGAATGAGAGAGGAACACCATCTCCCACTTTATATAAAAATCAACTCAAGATGAATCAAAGATCTAATATAAGAGCCAAGATCATAAAGACCTTGGAAGATAATGTAGTGAAGCATCTACAGGACCTTGTAAAATGAAATGGTTTCATGAACTTCACACTCAAAGCATGAACATCAAAACAAAAATAGATAAATGGGATCTCCTCAAAATTAAAAACTTTTGTACCTCAAAGGACGTTATCAAGAAAATAAAAAGGCAGCCTACCCAATGGGAGAAAATATTTGACAACCATATATCTGATAGGAGCCTAATACCCTACATATATAAAGAGACCCTACTCCTGAAAAATAGAAAAACCAAAACCCATTTAAAAAGGGGGCAAGTGACCTGAAAAGACACTTCTCAAAGGAAGAAATACAAATGGCTAAAAAGCACATGAAAAAAGGTTCAACATCGGTAGCTATTATGTAAATGCAAATCAAAACTACAATGAGATACCATCTTACATCCATTAAAATGGCAGCTATTTAAAAAAACACCAGACTGTAAGTTTTGGAGATGATGTGGAGGAATGGGAACACTCATCCACTGTTGGTGGGATTGTGGAATGGTCTGGCCACTGTGGATGACAGTTTGGCAGTTCCTCAAAAAACTAACAATAGATCTTCTGTATGATCCAGTGATTCCACTGCTGGGTATATACCCAGAAGATTTGAAATCAAAGACACGAACAGATATATGCACACCAATGTTCATAGCGACATTGTTCAATATTGTCATAATTTGGAATCAACCCGGGTGCTCATCAACAGATGAATGGATAAACAAACAGTGGTACATACATGCAGTGGAATATTACTCAGCTGGAAGAAGGAATAATGTGCTAACACATGGGATAACAAGGATGAATCTTGAAGACCTTATGTTGAGTGAAGAAAGCCAGTCAAGGAAGGATGAACAGTACATGAGCACACTGATACAAATTAAGGAATTTGAGCAGGCTTCCAGAACTATTGTTTGAGAGATAGGTTTACAAGAAAGAGAAACAGAAGAGAAAGTTGTGAGCCATCACCCATATGGACATAATCTATGGTAAAGTGATAGAGTGTAGTAGCGTATTGAAAGGATAGGACAGGTCGGGAGTGTTATTATTGGGTTTGGTTGTGCAGGGTTGACTGGTACGTAGATTGGGAAGAGTAGGTTAGAATACCCAGGATTCTGGGGGGAGAGATGGGAGAGGAACCAGGTGAACACTTGGGATTTGTGGGTATGAGGTTGAAAGTACAGAGGTGGGAAAGCTCTTATGGCAATATGAAAAGGAAATGTCACTGGTTTAGGGTGTTTGTTGGGTGGGGCATTCGGGAAAGTGCGCATCTGGAGCAGGCTTCTAGGGAGTGTAAGAGTGGTCATCCTGTCATAATATGTTGTATCAGTGGGTGGAGACCCACACAATGAACGGGAAGGAGATGGACTCCCATCTTTGGAGGACTGATTTGCTCAGAAATAGACAGGTGGGCATCTCTTAAGCACAAGGGTGATTCCTAATAGGGGAGGACAATCCAGTGTGTCAAGTCCTCTTGTTGCATGTAACTGTGAATTTTGTCATCCAATGAGTCAAGACAGGGGGTCGTCATTGGCCCTGGGGGGATGGGGAGGGAGGAACAGAATAGATCAAACTGGGGGTATTTAGTGGTCAGTGGAAATGTTTTTCTTTATCTATCAGTGATGGACACAGGACATGGTAAATATCATCAAAATTTATAAAAGTATACTGTCTAAAATGGAAACCATACTGTAAACCATTGACAATGTTTCGTAGCTATGTTTCACTAACTGTATATCAGTTATAACAATGCTACCATCCACATACCAAAGGTTTTAAAATGGGGTGAGGAAAGGGGGAGGAGTTTAGGTATGTAAGAGTGTTTTGTAATCTGTGTATGACTTTGCTGTGACCTAAATCTCCTTTGAAAATTAAATGAAAAATAGTGAGACACTGGAGAGTGATAATGGGAAGGTGCCATGGTACAGACTAGACACCAGATAAAAGGCAAAGTGTCAAAAAAAATTTGTAATTTTTTCCCACTTTTTGAATATCCCAATCCTTAAATTAAATTTTAGTTTTAGTTTTTTTCAAGCTTTCATGTAATTTTCTCTCACATTTATACTTAACATTATTATTTCAATTTCCTATTAATTATATTTGGCTATTGTATTAGCTTCATCTTTAAGGACGCTTTGGATCACAGAAGTGTTACAACTGGGGTGAGAGAGGATTGTTGGTGGTGGGTGTCAGGGATGGGGAGGAAGTTTACTTGAATTTACAGAAAAGGTGTGAAAAATTGTTCAAATGCTCACAGGGCATGGTCACAGTGGGTGGAGAATCACTCAATAAATGAGAGATTACTGAATTCCGATACTTGAGAGCCCTGTCACAATCACCAAGGGAGCAGCAACAGTCCCTCAAGTGCAGGGGCAGTGTCTGGCAAAAGAGGATAATCCACTGATGGGCTCCTGTTATTGATAACTAGCCTTAGGAGTCTTTGCTCTTGAAATTGAAACAGACTATTGCTATGGAGTGCCTAAGGGTTGCCTCCTGAGATCCTCCTTGTTGCGCAAATGTGGACTTTCTCTAAGTCAAACTCAGCACATGAATGCATTACCTTCCTCTCAGCGTGGGACATGACTCCTGGGGATGAGACTCCCTGGCAACAAGGGATTACTATCAAGTACCAACTGGCAATATGACTGGAAAAAGACCTTGAATAAAAGAGGGAAAAGGTAAAGACAAATGAGTTCATATGGCTAAGAGACTTCAAAGTGAGTCAAAAATTCATCCCAGAGGTAACGCCTATGCACATTTCAGAAGTATCTCGTAGTCTTCCAATGTGTATATCACACAAAATAGAGGGGCTCCTGAGGGCTCTGAAGACACCCCGGTCCTATATCAGGGTGGATAGCTCCAGAGTTTGATGCCTATCATTGGGCCCTAATTTGGAATTTGTGCTCCTGAGAGTGACAGAGTTGGACTCAAATATGTCTTCCTTGCACATGGTCCATCTGTCCCTTCTATTCAAACCTGTATGTGGGGCTGGAGTTTGTAGGTGTACTTCCAGAGTCTGGAGTCTTTGGGCTGTCATGTGCCAGCTGGGCCTGGAATCTTGGTGGAGCTGCAACTCCTACTCTACAGCTCAATGGACTTACCCAGTACACCTGGTGGGGAAATGATGATGGACAGCAGCCATCCCAGGGAATGGAGATTCTGGAGCTGCAGGAAGTCTAATCTCATCTATGTTATCCATGGCATATAAGCCCCCTCTCACTTGGAGGTAGAGTGGACATCACCAACCCAGACTCCTCAGGATTGGGGGAAGAGCTATAGAATAGCTTGGACTTACTGGTATTCTGTTATAGACATATTGTGATTCAAGCAATGGAAGAAATTACAACAGTAATATGGAGTCAGTGGCCATTGGATGCTTTGGGGGCAGGGAGAGGAAAAGTAGTTGTAGTACAGTGGATTTTTTGGGTCTTGGGAACTATTCCTAGTGACATTGCAATGACTGATATAGGCCATTTTATATCATCATATACATGCAGACCTGTGTGGGAGACAGTGTGGTCTATAATGTGAACTATGGTCCATGCTTAATGGCAAAGCCCCAGGATGTGTATCTCCATTGCAGGTGATGTGCCACACTAATAAAGGATGTTTATGTGGGAGGTTGTGGGAGGTGTGGGAGGTGGGGCATATGGGAATCTCTATAATTTTTGTGTAACATTTATGTAATCTAAATTTTTTTAATTAAAAAAAGATTATTATAAAAAATAAAATAAAATAAATTTAAAAAACATATTGAAAGAATCAGCAAAACCAAAGTTGTCTCTCTTACAAGACTAATAAAGTTGATAATATACAAGCAAATCAGTTCGAGAAGAAAAGAGAAAAAACACTGATAAATAATGAAAACTGTAAGCATCCCTATATAAGCCGCATACTATCTTTATTATGATTATAAAATATATTCTATACACCTTTGTACTAACAAATTTAAAAATTTACATGAAATTGGAAAATTCCTATAAAAACTACTAAGAAAAGAAAATCTTAAAGAAACTATATATGTTAAAGAAATTGAAACTATAAAAAAAAAGACATTTGTATCAGGATGACATCATCACCATGGTGACAAAAGACACCCTCCCCCCAGGAAAATATACCCTGAGTATCAACTCATAAAATGCTAAAGAGTATCTGCTTAGGACTCTGGAGTATGATAGAGATAGAGAATTTTGAAGGAATACACAAAAGCTGGATGAAAAAAATAAAAGTAAACACCCTAATCAGGTAAGAGATTTATGACTCAGATCTGCCAGTTTGAAACTCTCCCCCTCACTTGGTCCTACATAGCTTAACAGTCACCCAGAGACAGCATGACTTGGGCCCATCCTGCCATGGATGCAGACCATAGAGCCACTCACTGCAGCAAGTTAGAACCCCACAAAGTCTGCATAGACCCAAGGCAAAACACAAACACTTAATGAGTGACACATGCAAAAGTACCCCAGTGGAAAAAGAGACCTTGGCAGAATCATTGGCAAGAAGACACCTCCTCAGTCCAGTCTTTGTTTGCTGGACAACCTAAATGCAATATGAACCTTTCTGGATTGACCCCATCAGACTCCATGGGATGGGATACACTTACAGGGAAGAAACTGAGCACAGAAATGCCTAATAGTAAAATAAAAGTGGGTGGGATTAGGGTTTAAAATGGAACTGCTGTAATACAGGATAGCTCTCAGAACTATAAAGTATAAAGAAAAGGGGTCACTGAGTGAGGGAGGGAATTTAAACATATCATAGGAGCTGTGGAGAAAATTCTACCCAACAACATATAGAACACATCCATATTCTAGGAGAAGGGAATGAAGAAAGGAAGCTTCTCCTGTAGGTGAAATAATTGCTCACAAAAGACCAATCTTAAAAATTTACCACATATCAAGGGCAAGAATCAGGTGCAGAAGAGCTAAAAAAAAGCTGAACAGTTAAACATGGACTATTCTAAAAGTCCAGAATAAGTTGAAAAAAGGTGTAAAAGTAGAGCCTTTACATAAAGCCATTCAACAATAAAACCCAGCAGAAGAGGGAAAAACTGACCTTCATAGAGAACACATCAAAATGTTCAGACACCCAAACATCAGCAAAAGCACACAAGCCATACTAAGACATATGAAGGTATGGCTAAGTCAAGAGAACAAATTAAAACTTCAGAGGAGACACAGATTAAGAACAACTAATCAAAGTTCAAACAAATCTCTTAAATCAATTCAAGAATATGAAGGAAACTGTGGGTAGAAATAAAGTAAAGTGGATATCATGCTAATAGGTATGTTGGGTAACAAAAAAAAATCTCAATAAATTTTAAAAGATTGAAATTACACAATGCATCTCTGACCATGATGGAATCAAGTTGGGAATCAATAACAGGCAGAGACTAGAAATCAACTAAGATATGGAAGTTGAATAACACACATTTAAACAATCAATAGGTCAAAAAAAGACATTAAAAGGGAAAATCAGTAAATATTTTAAGGTGAAATAAAGCAAGAAAACAACATATCAAAACTTCTGAAGAGTATAGAAGGCAGCTCTAGGAAGGAAATGTGTAGCCATAAATGCTTCTATTAAAAAGAAGAAAGAACTAAAATGAAAAACCTAACTGCATACCTGGGAAAACTAGAAAAGAAGCAGCAAATTAAACCCAAAGCAAGCAGAAGGAAAGAAATAGCAAAGATTAGAGCAGAAATAAATGAAACAGAACAAAAATTAGAGAACAAACAAAAGTTAGTTCTTGGAAATGATGAATAAAATCAACATCCTCTTTGCTAGACTGACAAAGAGAAAAAGAGAGAAGACAAAATAAATAAGTCATAAATGAGGGGTGCATTATTACTTAACCCACAGAAATAAAAATTATCTTAATAGGTTACAATGCACAACTGTATGTCCAAAAATTAGACAGTCTAGATGAAATGTACAAAGTTCTATAAACATATGAACAACTTACACTAACTCTAGAAGAAATAGCAGGCCTCAACAAACATACTGTAAGTAAAGAAATTGATTCAGTCATTGAAAACCTCCCAAAAAGGAAAGTCCATGACCAGATGGTTTCACGGGTCAATTCTAGCATACATTCCAAAATGAATTAATAGCAATCCTGCTCAAACTCTTCCAAAAAATTGAAGAGGAGGGAAACACTAACTCATTCTATGAGGCCAACATGTCCCTAAAATCAAAGCCAGATAAAGATGATATAAAAAAGGAAATTACAGATCAATAAATGTTAAAATCAGTATATACGTATGTCATAGTAAAAAATAATTATCTGACAATTTAAGGTATTAATGAATTTGAGAAAAGAGAACTCCCACCTTTTGCAAATGTGAGTATTAATCACTAAAATCGGTTTAGAAAATAATGTGGCAATATAAATGTACTTAGGCTATGTTTCATTTAAGTGTACCCTCAATTTTTATGTATATTTAGTCCTAAGTCATGATTAACATGCTAGCTACAGATCTTCATTCTGGAAGTAAAGCTCATTTTACAGTCTCTACCCAAGTGTCATGAGAAAACAGGGTTGTTATTGTTTATAAGATAACCAAGCTTTGAATCTACAATCTTCTCTTCTCTTGTATTTTATCTGGCCAAAGCTTGCTACATGCATGTCTATATATCTATAGGTACTGGAACACAATCCTCTTATAGGGATAAGCACTAAAATGTTAAGAATAACATAAACTATATCAAGCATAATCTATTAAAATTAAAGATTTGCTTAGCCAACACACAATAGGCATGCATTTAAGCAAGAGACCCATATTTGTTATTCTGGCCTCTGAGAAAAAAATTCAAGGTCTGATGGTTTGGAGCTGTATGTACACCAGAAAACATATTCTTAAATTTAATCCATTCCAGTGCATGCAGACCCATTATAAGTAGGATCTTTTTTTTAATGTAATAAAGAAAATTTATTGACTCATGTAACATAAAGCTGAGAAAAAGCCTTCATGTGTAATTTCAATTTTTTTATTTTATTCTATTCTTATTCCTAATCTATTCTGAAAGAATCTTTATATTACTTGAATTTTACATAAAATATATGAGGGGATTCCCAAATACCCCACCACCTTCCCCTCCTTCACTTTTCCCCCTTAACAACATCTTTCATTAGTAAGGTAAATGTGTTAAAATTGATGAATACATATTGAAGGCTTGATACTAACCATGATCTTTAGTTTGCAGTATAGTTTGCACTTTGTACCACACAATGTTATAGGTTATGGTAAAATGTATAATGGCCCATATCATCAATGCAATGCCATGCAGGACAATTCCATGTCCCCCAAATGCCACATATTACACCTATTCTTCCCTCTCCCTCCCCTCAGAACCTCTGGTGGCCACTGCCTTTATATCAATGTTACAAGTTCTTCCATTGCTAAAATAATAATAAGCCTACTTTAGCTCATAGGCACATTCTCCCTTTAATTTGTTCATTCCTCCATCTTGAGGAATTGGGGATGGTGATGCCTTCTCTGATTCTGACTCACAGAGGACTTAGATCCATGGAGCAGATGGATGGAACTGTCTTGCTTCCAGCTGTAGACCTTCTCTATGTTTAGGATGAGTGATTTCCATCATCTTAGTTCTCCTGGGTGAGTCTAATGAACTAGAGAGTAGGTGTTGCAACTCTGTTGAGATTTATTGTTCAGTTGGCATATGAACAGAACAAAGATTTAAGGCTCTGGGACATATATTTAATGAGGATGATGCCAACTATAGGTTCAAATAAAAAGGGCAGAAGAGTCATGTGTAGGGAAATTATGAATGAGGCTAACTCTGTTACATTGGGGAGCAAATATTCTTAAGTAAGGTCCACTGACAAGATGCCAAATTCCTGAGATTGTCTGACCTGCCTATAATGTCTAGCTATCTCTAGAGCCCTCAGGAGAACCCCTGCTTGAGTCACTGTTTACTGTTGTAGTCAATGAGATCCTGCTGAGATGTACATAAACATAGCCTCTGGAATGAACTCCCAATTCACTTTGAAATCTCTTAGTCAGAAAAACTCATTTGTATTTAATATTTCCCCCTTTTGGTCAAGGTCTTTTTCCAAATGCTTCACAAGTTTACACTTGGTAATAATCCCTCATTGATAGGGAGGCTCATTCCTGGGAATCATGTGCCAAGCTGGGGTGGGGGAGAAGGTAGTCCATTTATATGCTGAGTTTGGCTAAGAGAGAAGCTATATTTGAGTAACAAGGAGGCTTTCAGGAAGTAATTCTTAGGAAATATATGATACTAGGCTAAGCTTAAATTTCACAAGAACAAGGCTCTTAAGTACAATCATCAAGATTAAGGACCTGACATAATGATCTGTCTTTTGCTAGGCACTGTCCATGTACTTGGGGGATTCTTGCTGCTCTATTAGAGAATGTAGTAGGACTTCCCAGGATGGGAATTCAATATTCTTTCAGTTATTGTGTGGGTCTCCACCCAAGTAGGCAATATCCCATAACCACTTTAACATATTCATATTGCATAGAGGCATGCCACAGGTGCACCCCTCCCCATCACCAATACCCCACACCAGTGATCCTTCCTTGCCACAGTTGTGACCCTTCTGTGATGCAAAATTTTCCCAATGCCAAAAAAATTAATAAATAAAAAATAAGAAAATAAAATAATTTAAAAATAGAAAATAAAATACAAAGATAAAAATAAAAAAAAAATTTTCTTGGTGTCTTTCATCAGCAAAAAGGCTGTTATCTTTTATATACAGTGACAATTTCTTCCATATGTTCCCCAATGTCTTGGATTTTGTTTCCTTTATTTTTAAACAAGATTTAGGTTACAGAAAAGTCAAATAGAAAATGTAAGAGGGTTCCGGGAAAGATGGCATCGGCTTAGGAGGGCGACTGCGAACAGCTCCCAGATCACGGCAGAAAGTGGACAGGGTGCAGCACAGGTGTCTGTGCTGTGGGTGTGTGGAGTCAGAAACTTGGGACATCTATCTGGACAGATCAACGGTGTGGACTGAACCATAGAGATTCATGAGTTTTAAGACTGCCTGTGGTGGTTAACACAGTTGGCTGACCCCCACCCTTATGGGAAAAATAAAATAAAATAAAATAAAGCCGGCTAGAAGTGCGACTCCCATCACTCCGGTTACTGGGTGACCCGACCCAGTGGGAGGGGGCGTTATATGAGGGGGAAGCTCTTTTAAGGCAGCTTTATTGTCTGGGGATTTGGCTTCCTGAAGACCCCCGTAACTTCAACGAACAAAACAGCTGCAGTAAATAGGCACCCAGAGGAGGGGAGGGGTTAATCTTCTAGGGAGGTGAGTAGCCGAGCAGCACAGGGATTAACCCCGTCCCGTGAAGCTGGGAAGAGGGGCAATCTCCAAGAGAGGGAGAGTTCTGACAGAAAGCAGAGAGGGGATATTTTACCTGTCGATCTGGCTGCCTGGACCCCCTCATTACTTTGGGGAGCAGATAAGCCAGCTTGAAGAAGTACCAGGCTGAGGGGAGAGGTGAATGTGCATAATTAACTTCATTTACATGCAGCCCGATGACGCAGGGGCTCTAATCCAGAAAGGCGGAGTCTGCTGGATTCTGCCATTTTTAGCGTTCTACACATCAGACTTTTGTGTCCCTGGGGAATGCAGAAATTGGGAAGTGCTTGATTAGTTTCCAGGACCCCAGTTAGAGACCCTTCTGTGAGGGGGGTTGTCTAGAGAAGGACTTATTTTTGGTCCTGTATTACACGAATAAATTAATTAATTAATTAATTAATTAATAAAACGTTCCCTTTAATAAATGAAAAATATTTTTTTTCAATTTAGTTTAATAGCCAAAAGCTTCTTCAGGACCTGCATACAAAAACCCTGTGGGGAAATTGCTTGATAAACACAAGCAGGCTGAGAGAATCCATGGGACCCCAGGGAATATTGATCCCCCTTAGCTTTGTTTGAATGCTTGCCTGTGTGATTGCTTGCTTTTTCTCTGTTTATTTGTTGCCTCTTGCTTTTCCTTCCTCTTTCCTCTCCCCTTTCTTCTTTCTTTCATTTTTTTAAAATTAGGTGCTCCTAGCTTCTCTCTTCTTTGCTGTGTTTCTTCTTCAGTAATTTCCCATTCTCCCTATATATTGATTTTGTATTCCAAACTATCTACTATCCCACCTTCATGTTTCTGCCCCCTGCTTTCTGTTGTGGCTAATGAATTTCACATTTTTTCCATATGCACACAACACAAGAGTGTCAATTTCTATTCCCTCTATTTTGTTTTTCTCTTTCTTTATTAATATTGACTCTTTCCTTTTAGCCCTTTCTTAACTCTTTCTCTCATCTTCATAATTCTACCCCTCTAAATCATTATATATATACTCCTCTATTTGGTTTCCCAGGCCATTGTAGGTACTCCACTTTCTCTCCTTTTACTCTACACTGTCTATTTGAGTTAAATATTCACTTCATTAAGTCTTATTTGGCCCCTCTTCTAACTTTTAGCAGTATTACTATTATCCTTCTTCCTTACTCACATCTTTTGATTTCTCCAGACCTAATCTTTTGCCTTCAAGGGAACATAGAAAGAAGCAAGGAAATAAAATAAGAAGAAAAAGTATCAAAGAGAAAACTTTACACACACACAGAACCACCAGCTAAATAAAACTCTAGAGCAGAGAGAAAAGCTAATCAACTGAATAAATCCATCAAGATAAAATGATGACTAGAGGGCAACAAAAAATTACAAACCACACTGAGAAACTGGAAAATATGGACCAATCCAATGAACAAACTAAAAACCAGGAACTGAAGCAGATCATTGAACAACTAATCGAAGCTTTCCAAACAAATATTATGGACCAACTTAAAGAAGTGAAGGAAGACATTAAGAAAATAAAGAAGACACTTGGAGAACTTACTGAAGAACGTGTAAACACTCCCAAAAAGATAATGGATATGATGGTGACCAATGGCACAATCCAAGAAATAAAAAAGACGTTGGATTCACAAAGCAGCAGATTTGAACAGGGAGAAGAAAGAATTAGTGATGTGGAAGACAATACATCTGAAATCAAACAGAGAGTAGAAAAAACAGAAAATATATAGAAAAAATCCAACAGGGAATTGGGAATTAACTGACAACACAAAACACTCAAACATATGCATTATGGGCATCCCAGAAGGAGAAGAGAAGGGAAAGGGAACAGAAGAAGTGTTGAAGGAAATAATGGATGAAAACTTCCAAACTCTATTGAGAGAGATGGATGTGCAGATCCAGGAAGCAAAGCGCACCCCAAACAGTATAAATCCCAACAGGCCAACTCCAAGACATATACTTGTCAAAATATCCCATGAACAAGACAGAGAGAAATTACTCAAGGCAGCAAGAGAAAAGAGAACCATCACATACAAGGAAAGCACAATAAGATTAAGTGCTAATTTCTCAGCTGAAAGCATGGAGGCAAGAAGAGAGTGGAATGACATAGTCAAAATACTAAAAGAAAAAATCTTCAAGCCACGAATTCTCTACCCAGCAAAACTGTCATTCAAAAATGCTGGAGAGTTTAAAATATTCACAGATAAATAGAAATTAAGAGAGCATGTCAATAAGAAACCTGCACTTCAAGAAACACTAAAGGAAGTTCTACAAGTTGAAAGGAAAAAACAAGGGAGAGAGAGTTGGAGGAGAGTTTAAAAGCAACTAAGAAGACAAAAAATAAAAACAAAAGAACATATGACATACATTTATCCAAAGAAAAAATGGCTGAAGTAAGAAATTCATTATGAGTAATAACCCTGAATGTTAATGGTCTAAATTCACCTATCAAGAGACACAGATTGGCA
>JAQZBX010066282.1:0-16142 GCA_029593785.1 Cabassous unicinctus
GCTGCTGTGTCCATTCACTGCGTGTCTTCTCTGTGTCTGCTTATCTCCCCCTTGCTGTGAGGTCTTGCCGCATCAGCCCACCGCACCGCGGGAGCCGGCCTGCCCTCACAAGGAGGCGCCGGGACGCGAACCCGGGCCTCCCATATGGTAAACGGGGGCTCTATCCACTGAGCCACACCCGCTTCCCGGAATGAGAAGTCTTGACGCAATTTTTTATTTCTCCACTCCAGATACTGGCCTCCTAAGTCAAACAAGATGGTGACTACAAAAGCTCTGGAGTGTTTTAACCTGTTTTTTTTAATTAGTACAATACTCCTTTCTGGTTGCCAGATTTTATTAGCTGCAAACACGCAATGGATGACAATTACTTCCATCTTCCGATTTTCTTAAATATATAAAGAAAAAAAGTTGAGCCACAAGATTTTTCTTTTAAAATGTAGATCTTTTCAGTGCTGTTATTAATGAGCAGTGAGAATGTCTGGTTGCTCTGCAGGATGCTAAGCCCTTTCCTTGGCATGGCTTCATTTCATCTTCATAGCCGTGCCATGAGGCAGCCACTGTCAGTTTCCCCATTTTATGAGTGGGGAAATCAAGCTTAGAGAAGTTCAACAATTTGTCCACAAAGAGCTAGTGGGTGGCAGAGTTAGGATTTATAATGGGCTATGCATGGCACTAAAACCTGTGAGTGTTCTCCTCCCTCCATCCATTCCTTCTTCTTTTCCTTCCTTCCTCTTATTTTGTTTCCTTCTTTATCTTTCTCCATCTCTCTTTCTCTGCTTTCTCAATAGATAATATATGCACAGATTGAAAAAGTTCACTGCTACAAAATGGGGTACAGTGAAAAGTAAGTCTTCCTTTCAGCTTGTCCCCTAAATTCCCTGTCCTCCAAAGGCCACTGCTAACAGTTGATTCTCATCCTCCTAGAGATAGCTTTCTGCTTGGAATTATGAGTAAACCTTGCATTTGGTAAAGCATTTAATTGAGTTTTTGAAATTTTTTTATTTTTAAAGAAGCTTTAGATTATATAAATGCTACATTAAAAATATAAGGGGTTCCCATATGCCCCACTCCCTCCCCCTCCCACACTTTCCCACATCAACAACATTCCTCATTAGTATGGTACATTTGTTAGACTTGATGAACACATATTGAAGCATTGCCACTAACCGTGGATTACAGTTTACATTATAGTTTACACTCTGTCCCACACAATTTTGTGGGTTGTGACAAAATATACAAAGGCCTGTATCCATCAGCAATGTCATGCAGGACAAATCCAATGTCCCAAAAATGCCCCCATATTACACCTATTCTTCCCTCTCCCATCCTTCAGAACCTCCGGTGGCCACTGCCTTTACATCAATGATAAAAGTTCTTCCATTGCTGGAATAACAATGAGTCTATAGTAGAATAATAAAAAGTCTACTTTAGTCCATTGTTCATTCCCCAGTCTTGAGGATTTGGGGATGGCAATGCCCACTCTGCCTCTAATTGAGAAGGAGCTTAGATCCCATGGGGCAGATGGATGGAACTACCTTGCTTGCAGTTTAAAAAGTCAGATTCATTAATATCTAATTTACATAAAATAAAATTCATGCTTTTGAAGTGTGGGGGCTCCCTGAGGTGTTATCAACATATACAGTTGTATAACTACTACCACAATCAAGATACAGAACATTTCCATGACTCCTAGAAAATTCCTTCATGTCCTTTTGCAGTCGTCATTGGGGTTTTCATTCTCATTTTTAAAATATGTTTTTTAAATGTATTTAGTGACTTTCATAGTCAAACACTCAGCCAAGGCTATGCCCTCAGTCCTCTGGAGAATGAGCATCTGGGGTGGCCCTTTGCCTCTTGCAACAGGACGCTGCTGTGGTCCTTTGCATCCACAGACACCCAGGCCTCGTCTGCAAGTAAACAAACGCACGCCAGCTCACCGCATCAAGTAGCTCAGGGCTTTCTTCCCCATCCGGGTCGCTGGTGTGTATGCTACACAGTGAGTTCTCATGAGCGCTGGTAGATGCTTTGGTGGAAGCATAGGTCTTCCCATCGCCACTGTTAATTCAGCCTCATCGATGTCCGCTTGCAGTAATGGCTTACGGGCCTCTGGTCCTTTTCACCTTGTTGAAACGCTTTTATTTTCCAAACATGAGAAAAGCACAGCAAATGCAGTCAGATAATCCTCTCCGCGCCTAGTAAGGTAATTAGAGTACTATCCCATTTGATGATGGAGGAAAATCAGGAGCACAGACCTCGAGGGACTTGCCTACGGTTGCGTGGCCAGTGGCAGAGCTGGGCCGCGGCTCAGCTCTCCAGACTCCAATTCGGGTCTCGTTTCCTTAGTCCTGGTTTTGAAAACTGTATTTTCAGGGAAGTTGTGCGAGGAGGGATTGGAGCATTTCACCTGCCTTCTATTCGGAGCTTCAGTAGAAGTTATGAATTACAGAAAGGTGTTGGTAGCTTTAATGAGTTTGAAACCCCTTGCAGAGGAATTAAAGATGCCTTGCTGCCTTCCCCTCTGCACCAAGTACTTACCTTTACCCTGAAATCCCCCCACTGGGCCCTGTGCCATGTCCAGGGATTTTCCTGCTGGCTAAAATGGCAGAGGGCCATCAGGAGTAGAGGAATAACTAGAAAGAGGCTGGGCTCTGGGCTCTCTCAGTTGTGTCTCCCCATCCTGTCACTGAAGATACCCTTGGCCGTAAGATTTTGTTTATATTCCTGAGGAAGTCAGATTCTACCCCATACTCATCAAAACATAGCTTCCAGGGAGAAGAGAGGGAATTTGCACAGGTCGTTACTGGTGGTCTGGTGACAGCTGTCAGTCAGACAAGACCTGCCAGGCTACAGCCCAGCAGGGAAAGTTGTGGGGGAGGCAATCGTGAGCCACCAGCTGCCCTGTTTTCTTGCAAATGACACCCACTTTCACCCTCAGGGCAGAATATGGCAAAGACAACCTGTGGTTATTCGTCTCTGACTGAACCTTTAAGAATCTAACACAACCACCCAGTTTTATTCATTCCGTCGACAGTTGCCAAGTGCAGTAGAGGCTCTTATTTTCAGTGTCGAGCCCTGGGCAAGGAGATTTTTCTGCTACTTTAGACAAGAGAGAAATAGTCACTAGTGTAGGGGCTAAGAGCAGTTGATGAAGCCGGATCTTCTGTGGTTAAGGCTGAATCTGCCACTTAATAGATTTGCCACTTTGGGCCAGCTACCTGACATCTCCATGCTTCAGTTTCATCTTCTGTAAAATGGGAAAAAATATGGGGGCTTGTTGTGAGGGTTAAATACATTAATTCATGTCAAATGGTTACAACGGTGCCTGGCACAGTTCTGAGTACTATTTGGGCCTTTTGTAGAGGGTTTGGGACTTTTGCGTGTCTGACGGCAGGAAGCCAGGCCTGTTTAGTGCTCCCAGCTTTGAGGTTTCTAGTTGAGTGTTGACCGTGGCGTATGAGCAGAGAATTCAGACGCCTCTGGGTATCACATCTTCTTGGAGGGGGTTGTTTCTGATTTGTCCCTGCCTCATCCAGTTTCTCTCTTTCTCCACATGCCTTCACAATGGAGAGGGGAGCATGCTGAGGCTAGGATTTCTAATCAAAGCTAACCACATCCCTGACATGGTTGGGTAATATTACAAATTAGGCACGTTGTTCCTGCTTTGACTCAGAATCACAGCAGGAGGCAGCTAAATAAAATTGGAACGCCTCGCAAGTGCTTTCAGCTCAGCGATTAGGGTAATCACAGTTCTGCACTTGCCAAAAGGGATTCCTGCCCCCTTCTTGTTTTCAGAGGAAAGCTTGCTTTGGGCATGCGTGGGCTTCTCTTCGCATGGCTGTGCCACTGTAACCAGCTGAGCATGGTACCTGTTGCCGAGAGTTGTTGTGGAATTAAATGAGCTAATGCTTGAGAGTGCCTGGGACAGGAGCTGGCTCATAGTAGGTGCTTTTCTCACTCATTCTCCCTCTGGTAAGGAGAACACTCTAGAGCAAGGAGCAAACCTCATCTGTGAATGATGTAAAAAAGCATCCACAGCCTGGCAACACCAACATCAAGGAGGAACGTGTTAGGAATTCAGAATCTTGGGGCCCTCCCAGGCTCATCGCCGTAGCACCTGCATTTATAACAAGGTCCTCTGTGATGTGCCTGTACCCTGAAGTGTGAGAAGCCCTGACGTGAACTCACCTAGGTAGAGATGGAAGCAGAGATGGGGGCCTCGTTAACTCCCTGCTGGTAACTTGCTGGGCTGATTGGCCCAAGAGGAATACATTTGGTCTTAAAGCTGGTCATTTGGAAATGAGCTAAAAATACTTATTACTTATTGACTCTCTTAGTGTAACAGAACTCCTCCTTGAAATGTGGGTATTTTTCAGTAGTATTAGTAAAATTCATTTTTTTAAAATTATTGTGGTAACAGGTATATCACATAAAATTGGTTACCTTTAAACATTTTAAGTGTACAATTCAGAGGCATTAATTCCTTTCACTATGTTGTCTTACTGTCACCACCATCTGTTACCCAATCCTTCTGTCACCCCAAACAGAAACTCTGTACCCATTAAGCAATAACTTCCTGTTCCCTTCTCTCCCCAGCCCCTGCTAACTTCTAATCTACTTTCTGCCTCTATGAATCTGCCTATTTTAGATACTTCATAAAAGTGGAACCATGCAATGTCCTTTTGTGTCTGGCTTATTTCACTAAGCATAATGTTTTCAAGGTTCATCCATTTTGTAGTACATATCAAAACATTACTTTTTATGGTTGAATAATAATGTATTTATGTATATATCACATTTTTTTTTTATCCAGTAAAATTTATCTTTTCATATTCACACAAATTTGGTTCTAATACAAATCCGGATGTAGCCAAGGCCAGGTATATTTTCAGTAAACAGTTATTTGGTTTCAATGATAATGATCAAGTGAGTTTATCCACAGAATTGTCCCTTAATATTTCCCAAATTTAGGGATGTTTTCAAGATGTATTTTTATGTTCTGAATTGGATCTACAAGGGAGATGTTCAGTAGCTCTGGGGAACCTTAGAGAAATAATAGTTGGTTTTGAAAAGAAGCAGTTTGCCTGAAACCATTTGTTCTTCAGTGGTTTGTTGTGGTCATCATCTGGAGTGAGTATGTGGAAAGCAAGAAGGTAACCCATGAGGGATTAAGGGGGGCATTCCTGTGGACCACTTACTGCTGCCAGGTAACTGGATGCCTGATCCTTCTACCTCACCACCACACGTGGAGCTGAACTGCTGCTTGTTCTAGAAACGGAGAGGCACCGCGGCCATGCGGGAGGGGGAGTTGGCATTAGACTCATGTCCTGGACTTTGAAAAGCTTGTTTGCAAGGCCTGAGCCCACCGCCTTCCTTAACAAGATGGCGCCATGCCTATGGCCCAGACCATGGGAACTCATAAAACAATAGCGGGGATGATCATTGCCATGAATTGAGAGCCTACCAGGGATGCGCTAAACCCCTTGTAACCACTTTCAGATGTGTTATCTTATTTCGCAGAGTCATAAAATTTTTGTGCTGGCACGAAACCATGAAAGTAGCTCATCCAGACTTTTCATTTTACAGACAAAGAAATGGGGCTCCAGAGAGTGATTGAATTTCCCAAGATCTCAAAGTTGGTTCTCCATAAGAGAATAAAAAAATCTGGTCTCTCCCTAGGAATGCCCTCGCTCTTCCACATTTTGAGATGATGGTAAGGGGCTTTTGATCAGCCCTACGCCCAATGGGAAGCTGCTCACCTAACATAAGAGGGTGCACTGTGTGAGTTCACTATTGTTCCCTGAACTGAAGCCCACCTCTCCATACAGCAAGTCCTTGGCAAGAAATACCCCAGGCTTATACCGTTCACAGCCTACCTGAAATGTGTTTGAGAGAACAGTGTTTATAATGACGGTCAGCAGATTGCTTAGCCTTTGAGAAGACAACATAGAGTAGTGGTTAAGATCTTGGTCTTCTCAGTGAGATTACATGGGCTCATGTCCCAACTCAGCCACTTAGAAGTTTTGTCCTTGGGTGAACTACTTCAGCTCGGTTTTCCTCTTTGATAAATGGGGGTAGAAATAGTGCTTACCTTAAACAGAATGATTGTGAGGATAAATGAGTTTATTTGGAGAATTTAGAACAGTACCTGGTATAGTGCAAGCATTCGATACATTTTGGTTGCAAGTACTTACAGTTATCCTCCTAGATCCAAATATCTGCCTTTGGATTTGCCCAGATGAGTGAGGAGCTTTGTGCCAGCATCGTGTTATATCTTTCCCCTCCTGCAAATTCCTTCAACTGAATTGCGATTAGATGCCATTCATCATAAGCAACAGTCCTGTGAATCAAAGTGAAATGGTCACGTGAAAGAATGTTTTTGAGGATGTTGTTTGCTGCATTATATTATCTTTACACGGAAGCCAGGAGAACTTTCTCTCAGTACTCTGTCCTAGAGAGATTACTCTTCTCACCATCTATTTGTTTCTGATGTGATGGTCACTTTGGAGCATATAGAGCAGAGGTCAGCAGACTTCTTTTAGAAAGTCACAGATAATAAATAGTTTTGGTTTTTCCATTTTGTCAGCAACCCAGGGTCTAGTTAAAGCAGTCATAGCATGTAAAATGGTTGGACATGGCTGTGCCCCAGTGAAAGGTCATTTGCAAAACCAGGCCTCTTGCCAACCCTAGATATAGATGATCGTGCTTTTTTGTGTTTCCCCCTTCAACACCAACTACTAGAAAAGCTTAGAGTCAGATCTGAGCCATCCATACTTTTAGCAAGTAAGTAGGCATGCATGCAATTTTTTGTACTATCACCCTTGCTTTGCCTTGTTTCCCACATTTACATAACATTTGTCTTGAATCCAGCTCCTGTGTTTACTTTTCCTTTATCTTCTTTCGTGTGTATTTCTGCAGGCTGCATGAGATTTTTTTTTTTTTTTGGAAGAGGGTAAGATGATAATAAATATACCAAGTTAGCGCAGAAACCAGGACTCTAGAAACCACTCTGACTCTAAAGTTCAACACAAGTTGTTAAATAGGGAAGCAGACCTTGAGCTGTAAACTGACACCTGGCATTGTGTTCCTTGCTGGCTTGAAAGCTCTGCACAGGTTTCAGCAGTTAGTATGGGGATGCACGCTCCCTGACCTGAGAAGGAGAGAGCAGAAGGGAGAAGAGGATTCTTAGTAGCCATAAAGTGTCATTCCTTCTTCTCACATTGTTGTAGAATTTCTTTTAAATGAAAACAGCCTCTTTGGTTGCAAACTTAACTCTGGCAGGAAGACAAATGATTTTTTTTTTTACAGTATCAGACACACGGTTTCCTGTCTGTGTTTAACTTGCTAGCAGGGCATCTCAGACAGCTGGTTCCCTCTGGAACCCATTGTGACCTTGAAGTTGCTTCATGCCACCCAGCACACCCACTTTGGGTATTGGTCACATGCTTTGCATGCTTTATTGACTTCTGTTGGTTTCTGAGTAAGGGAAGACTTAGCACTTCTGTCCCCTTTCTTCCAAATCTCATTTTGTGTTTGTTCTGCTCCATCACCAGGGGAGCTGGCTTCATGAGGAAACTCTTGGGTTCTAGGTTGCAAGACATGAGAAGGATAAAGGGATTCTGAGTGTGCTGCCTTTCTAGTATGCACTTACTCCTCAAAATAGCTGGCTTGCCAGCTGTGCATTTTTGTTGAGAATGAAACAAACCAGATCTCCTTTTTGGTCTAAAGGCAGAAGAAAAAAAATAAGTTGGGGAATATGGTTGAGAAGAGTTGTTAGAAGTGGGAGAAAATTATGGATTAAAGTCACTAGTCTCATTCCTGGGACGAGAAATCAGTTATTTAAGGTGATGACTCAGTGCCCAAGTAGCCTTTAGTTGTGAACAACTTAGGTTAGAAAGCAAACTCCGAATCCACGAATTTAGCCCCAGGTCTGGCTGAAAAAATGGTCAAGATTGTGCGTGCCACAGGCCATTGTGACTCAGTCAGGCGAAGCTTAGGATGTGTTTGAAGTGACTGAAACCAAAGCAACTCACTTTTGTAGATTTTTTTTTTTCCCCTAAGCATTAACGTAAACAAAGATGCACTGATGCCAGATGTGGTTGTCGGAGGCATACATTTATACCCTGGAATGTCATTCCGATATGAATCACGGCAGAGTGGAATCCAGTACGGACACAGACTGGCCCGAATCTCATCCCCTTGGTATGAATTACCAATGAAACCACTGCACCAGTAGGGGTGGCCCCGCCATGAGGCCATGGCAGATTCATCTGTGGCCTCGCATCTCTCCCGGGTGACGGGCAGAAGGATCAACAGAGCCTCTTTTTGCTATTTTGCAAGTATCCCCGTGTCCCTCCAGTGGAAAAACACTCAGGCAGCTAGCTAACCACTGTGAAATTGACTTTAATTTCTGATCATACTAACTTCCGGAGTCTGTGTTTACCACCAGTTGGACATCTGCCCGATTTGTATTTGGAAAACCATTTTTGATCCTCAGATTATTCCTGCATGTTGTTAATTATTAATTTACCGGTAATAATTATGGCTAATTAAAAACAAAACAAATATCAACTTTTAAAGAAACCATTCATATTTCCTTTTCTACTTAAAAAAAATTTTTTTTTGAGTTTCCTCATTATGTTTTGTTAGGATATAGCTGATTCTAATGTCAAGAAACAATTGATCTTAAATTTAGTTGTTAAAATTCCCTCTGTTCTCTTGGCCCTATCCTATTCAAAATAGCTATTTCTCCTGTCATGCTCAAGTAGTGGTTCTGAAATTTGGCCACTGATTGGAAACACCTGAGAGCTTTAAAAAATACTCATAACTGGGTCTTCACATTGGAAACATGTGAGGAGCTTTAAAAAATACTCATAACTGGGTCTTACCACTGCAGTTTCTGATTTAATTGGTCTGGGGCCTGATAACAGAAACAGGAAAGAAATTCCCCAAGATATTCCAATATGCAGCTAATGTTGGGAACCACTGGGCTCAAGACAGTTTATTCTGCCAAATCGTTTTATATTTTTCATCATTTTCTCATATAATATGGAAAAGGGTAATAACAACTAGAGAGTGGCAACAATGACAGGAAGTAGCCAAAATTTGCCTTCTAAGTTTAGAGTAAAAGAAAAACAAACAAAATACCTATATTATCCTCATTCCTGAGGAAGACCAGGGCTTTTTAATAGGAAATATTATTGTGCTTTCTGCAATTTACAAGCAATTACTTGAGAATGAGGTCAATGCCACATTGGGTATAGGCATCCGAGATTTTAGGACTGACAAAATTATACTTAAGGGAAAATGTATTTTAAACCCTGAAGTGTCACTGAAAGATTGGTTTGGGTGCAGAACTAAGGAATGGCCACTCTTTCGGCAAAGTCAAAGGGTGGACTAGGAGTGGAAAGGGTGCATGGCTTTAGGAAGTGATGGGACTGCAGAAAACCATGGTTCACACTGAAAGTCAGAAGAGCCACGAGCGTGTGTTTCAGTTACCTGACAAGTATCGATAGCGTGAATAATTAATGTGCTTTTCCCAAGTGGTGTCATCTCCCTGTTGGAGAAGATACTAAAATAACTCAAGAAATGTATCTCTGCTTTGGGGTTTCCTGAGAACATGAAAGGCTTCTGGTCAGAGTGGAAGGTATAACCAAGACAGGAAGCTAGAAAAAGATAAAAGAATCAGGGCAGGTGGAGAGCCTAACAAAACCAAAGCGTGGTGGTCAGAAGACCATAGCACAGAGCAGAAAATGAATAAATCCTGCACCAAAGAACATATATCAGGCCTGAGACTGACTGTAGAGGGACAGACATTCATAAGACATGCCATCGTGTCTCGGGCAATGCCTGGCACATTGTAGGCACTTGCTATATGTTGGCTGTCTTCCTTCTAAAATCACAGCAACAGAAGTAGCCAGAATCTATATCCCGGGGAGGAGCATAAGAATGATTGGCAAACTGGAAGGGATGCCTAACACATCAAAAACAGAATCAGAGTTTTACTTGCCTGAAATGGCCTGTAATATAAATTTAACACATAAATGTAAAATCAGGCATCTAGGTTCCGACACTCGATTGCAGAGCACCAGCTTGTCAAAGAACTCGCTTGGCATCTGTTCAGGTGATAAAGACCTGGGGTTTGACCTAAGGGAAGGTCATTCTGAAATCAGTGTAATCCGGTTGAGAGAATCAAACCGACAGCCTAACAGACGAACAAGCAATAGTCTTAAACTGCTTTCAGAGGAAGAGAAGGTGAGAATCCCACTGTAATCTTGGCCACGCAGATCCCCTCCCACGTATTGTAGCAGGGTATAGCGAAACACATCACGAAGCATCTTGAATAGCAAGAATGGTTTCAGAGAACAGATCACTTTATACTGAAAAAAAGGTATTTGTTGGGTGTATGCTCCAGGCTGGGAAGCAGAGTTTAGTGTGTGAAAAATCTGTCAGATTTTTGGGTCTTTAAAAGAGTGATTGAATGAACCCAGGATGTTCAACCTGGAAAAGAAATGCTTTAGGGAGATATGTTAAATGTCTAAGAGGAGTTTAAAAGCTCTCATTCCATACAAGAGGGAATCCTTTTGTTGTCTTTTGCTTTAGAGAACAGCACAAGGGATAATAACTGGAACTTACAGAGAAATCACATTTGACTTAATATAAAGAGTAAATTTTTAAAATATCCCGATATTTAGACTTTATCCCAAAAGATCTGCAGTTAGATCTATTGGGATTATGGAATGGATTGATTTGCAGAGGAGTGGGGCCCCACTACTGTCACATTTCACCCAGAGGTTTTGTCTGTACTTTTCAGGAGTAGTCCAGAGGAGGTTGTCATGTGGGATATGGAATTAATGCAAAGTGGATTGTGGATGAGAAGAGGTGGGAAATAATTTAGCTTTGAAATATGTGCAATTGGAATAAAACAATCACATGTATTGAAGAGACTCTTCTTCCTTCATTTTGGGAAAAAATATTCTCAGGTCTGTCCAGAATGTCAAGTAGTACTGCCAAAATGTTGGAAGTTAAATTAAATTCTGCATGCCCAGTGAGCTCACTGTCCTTCCGTTGGTTAATTAAAATGATGTTTTATTGTTTGCCTGAATTCAACTGTTTGCTTTTTATTGAGATGATAAATGGGGAGTCATATCTCATTCCACACTCCTCTCACAGTTAATTGACTAGAAAATTCTCATGGACCATATTCTGATTGGCTAACATTGAATACAATTGTGCCAGGGCTTTGCAAAGAATTCCACCAAGAATTTTCTTTGTAAGAGGAAAGCATGTCTATGGCAGGGTACCAAGGAGATATTCCATTTCTGCTAAAGCAGTGCTTCTCAAACTTTAATGTGTAAATGCATCACCTGGGGAATTTTTTTAAATGCAGATTCTGAATCAGGAAGTTTAGGAGATGGCTGAGATTTTGTATTTCCAGTAAGTTCCCAGGTGAAGCCGATGCTGCTGGACTGGGGAACAAATTTTGAGTAGCAAGATGCTAAGAGATTCTGCACCATACCACCAGCATTTCTGAAGGTGCAGAAAATGTTGTCAATATCTTTGAACTTCCCAGGGGGAAAAAAGTGTGTCTAACGATGGAGCTTCATTGTGTGTGTGTGAGTATGCATTTGCGATGGGAGAGAAAACAGAAGGAAGACTGATAAGGATATGGAAGATAATAAAGAGGTACTTTGTTTTGTTTCATATGAAATCCTTTGTTTTTCTCTTTCGAGACCATGTCTGACTACATGGCATCGTGCTGGACTCCATCACTCTTCCTTTTCCAGTTGAATGAGCATCCTTGGAATATGTTCCATAAATATTTAGGAGATATAAGTACTTTTATTTTACTTTCATCATTTTCTTTATTATAACTGGTTCCAAGCTTACTAGACATATGATTCAATTGAGATGTGTCTCTGGAAAAGCAACCACCCAAAATAAACAAATGAAATAACTGAAAAGCACATGCCTCCGTTGCCTCAATACTGCCAGGTTGACCATCTCCATAGCCATCTAACTTACTTCTGCTCTCTGCATCAAACACTTTAATATATCTATCTTGTATTTGTTTCCAACAAGGTTTTATTGCTTCATTTTTGCAGTTCTGAGAATCATGGGGGAAAATGATTTATTTAAAAAGTGTTATGTGGCAAGTTACAAAAAGAGCTCAGCAAAACTGCCTGAGTACCTACAGCGAGGCCATATACTTTGTGATATATTAGTGATACATTAACAACTTCTTATGAAGTCAGGGATTTTATTTTCTGTTTGGGAATTTGTGAACCTGTATTAGTCAGCCAAAGGAGTGCTGTTGCAAAATACCAGAAATCTGTTGGTTTTTATAAAGGGTATTTATTTGAGATAGGAGCTTACAGTCACAAGGCCCTAAAGAGTCCAAGTCAAGGCACCATAAGAGGTACTTCCTCACCAAAAGTCTGTTGCCACGTGTTGAAGCAAGATGGCGGGCGATGTCTGCGAGGGTTCAGCCTTCCTCTTCCTCTTAAGGCTCCGTGGGCCCAGCGTCTTCCAATGTCAGCTGTAGGCTGGAAGACTCCTTTCTTTCTGGGCTCAGCTGCTCTGGTCTCTCTTCCCAGGGCCGCAGGATCAAAGTTCATTCCTCTTCCGTGTCTGTGGTTCTCTCTATTCCTCTGTGTGACTCTTATTCTGTGTATCTACTTCTGTGTTCTTGATTGAGCATCCATTTATATAGCCCACCAAGGGGGTGGGGATTCAGCCCTGCATGCCCTAATGAAGTGGGTGAATCAAAGCCCTTAATCTTGATTTAATCAAGTAAATGTAAAGCCTTTGAATTTAACACAATCAAAGGGTATCATGCCCAGAGAAACAGACCAGTTTACAAACATAATATCCCTTTTTGGAATTCATAAATAATATCAAACTGCCACAGACCCATTCTTAATTTTAAAAATCTTTGGTTAAAATCTATCATAAAATAATAGAAACTTAAGTGCTTCGCAAATATGGTCTCTTGTCTCTTCTAGTCCTTATGACAACCCAGTGAGTTTGAGTCTCTGGGTTGTCCTCATTCAGCAGATAAGGAAGCCAAGCCCCAGATCACACAGTCAAGAATAGCAATAGCAAAACCGTGTCTAAAATCACAGCCCCGAGTTTTCAAAACAAACTTATACTGCCTCTAAATATACAGAATAATAGCTGTGCAACTTTTAATCTCAGGCTCTAATTTGTTTATCCTTGGAGCTTTCTATTGCCTGATGAAGTGTTAGTAATTTGAGAGTAGAGCTAGTTGTTCGTTTTTTTTCCCTTCGAGTTGTCAAGAAAAGCAGTTTAAATATGTGCACTGAGAAAATCATGAAATTGGATCTCAACTCACTGTGGTGTCTGGAAATATAGTGGATTGGAGGTGAGGGAAGGTGAAAGATGGCAGTACATCACTTAGAGAAGTCTCCTTCCCAGAGAGCAGCAGAGAAGGGACGTCTGGACTTTAAATGTGTTTGCTGGTTGCAGAATGTCCTACTAAATTGCTTAAGGGAAGTAAAGTGACCTTAAATCTCAAGCAGCAAGCACAACATGGCCAAAGATATTCTAGTGTGTATAGGAGACTTGGAGTAAAAATCCTCAAAGTAAGCTGTATAGCAAAATATACGTCGTGTTATTCTGTTTGGAAATCATAGTTTTCTGACTGAAAATAAAAGTAGTTTCAAAAGATGTGAATCCCCATGCCTGGATCATCCCTTAAATATAAATTATATCATCAGACATTAGACTGTAAGCCACAGGGTAAGGGCTCTGTTTATACAGTAGATGAGCTAACGCAATGACATCTGGAGACAGAGAATCATTGAAAAGGTTTGCACAAGGAGCAGAGCCAGCTAGATGGGGATGAAACAAACTGTTTTTAATCTTATAAGTGCAAAGAATGAACCAATAACACTAGGATTCCTCAGTGAATACGGTGAACTGGAAAACATAAAAGAGAGTATCTGGATCCCCAGTAGCACTGGCTTGAAACACTTCAGGTTAAATATATATTTTTTATATGGGTTATGACTCAAAATACTGCAGGATGGACTTTTTTTTTCAACTTTTCCCAGGCAAAAGTTGGCTTAAACTGCATCATCCTTTTATTCTTCATTTCTTTTTCACAGTATAGGTAATTCTGGCCTTCGTAAAGATGTGACCTAATGTATGGGTTTAACTTTGCCTTTATTTTCTAATTTTAATATTTTAGAACTCTGCAAATGAATATAAGTAATATGGATTCAAGGTATACAAAAGAGTAGATATAATGTATATGTGGGCTTAAATGGTATTTCATTGTGAGCTTTCTTCATATTTTTCTGATTATGATTGAGGCTGAGCATAGTTTTTTCTTGTATTTTTTCACATATCGCTTTTGTGAGATGCCTGTGTTTCGAGATATGTTATGCCCATTTTTTTTTTTTTTCCTCTTGGGCTGCTTGTCTTTTTCTTGTTGATTTGCAAGAAGTCTTAATATATTCTATATGCTAATTCCTTCTCTGTTACATATCTTGTAAATATATCCTCCCATTTTTTAGCTTGTCTTTTCACTTGATTGTGTCTTTTGATAAATTCTTAATTCTATTATAATCAGGTATATCAATTTCTTCTGTTATGGTTAATGCTTTTTTATTTTTTCTAAGAACATCCTGAAAAAAGGCAGAAAGATATTCTGGTACACTTCTAAAGATTTTCTAGTGTTCACGTTAAGTCCATTTCGAATGAATTTTCTGGTGTGTATAGTGAGGTAGGACTTAACCACATTGTCTTAATTACTCTAGACTGGTAGGGCAGAATCCTCACGTTGTTCTTGTTATGACCTCCAATTCTGGTGGAATAGAAAGAGTTATAATTGGCATCAGTGTCCATTTCCTGTTTTTGAAAGGAATTCATCTAACATTTCCCCATTAAAATAAGGTTTGTTGAAGATTGATGTATATTCTTATTGGGATGTTTAGCTTTATCCCATATGGTCTACTGAATTGATCAATCCTAAAGGTTTTCTCCTTTAAATATTTAATGTGGAAAATGACATTGGTAGTTTTGTTTTGTTTTGCTTTATTAATGCAAAAACGTATTTCCCTGGTAACCTGATCTTGCTGTCTTTTTTTGGTCCACTGCTAAATTCAGCTTGCTATTATTTTATTTAAAATTTTTTTTTTATCATGGTTCATGAGTGGGATTGTTCTGTAATTTTCTCATATTCTTTTTGTCTGGTTTTGGTTGTAATGCCTTCATAGGATGAACTGTGGCACAGGACACTTCTCCTATTCTCTGGAAGAGTGTATGTGAAATTGAAACCTATTCCTTGAAAGTTTGTAGCTCTCTACTTCACCTAGGACTGGTATGTGTTTGAGGTTTTGGGGGAACAGTCTTGCCAAATCTTTGGGATTACCTTTTTTTTTTTTTCCAACTTTTAATTTGAAACAGTTTTAAACTTTCAGAAAAATTGAAAGAATGGTACAATGCACCCTGTATACCCTTTCTCTAGATTCACCATTTGTTAACATTTACCCGTGTCTCTGTCTCTCTTGCTGTCTCTTTCTCTGTCTCTGTCTCGATATATATCTATTATGCAGCCTATTTTCAATTTTTCCAAAAACCAGGGGTTTGTTGCTTAAATTCAGTTTCCTGTCAAGGACCACAACTGCACACATTTGTTTTGCCTCTTTGGTGTGCTTTTGTGTTTCCTGACATTGACTTTGAATAGGCCAGACCATTTATTTTAAGAGAGGATCATTCTCTTATGGCTCCCACTTGCTTTAAACATTTTTGGTAAGGATTCCATTGATGTTTTCGTCGTAGAAAGAGAATTTTGGACAAATCTTCAAAAAAAAAACCAACAAATTTTGCCTGGTGCTTCAGTCACATTAGTATCAAGAAACCCTTTTTGACAGTAAAAGGCTAAAAGAAAAAGATAAAAATTAAAAAGGTTAAAAAGGGCTGCTGTCATGAGTGGCACACGTAGGGCGCCTTGCATGCTCTTCATGCGGAATCGACATCAAGAGATTTCGGAAGCATGATTTTTGTTACTAAGGCAGCTGCTGATCGGTGGTCCTGGCGCCCCCCCCCCCCCCCCCCCCCCCGCCCCCCAAAAAAGGTTATATGTTAGGATGATTTTTTAACTACTCACTCAATTTCTT
>JAQZBX010066283.1:0-16138 GCA_029593785.1 Cabassous unicinctus
AAGCAGAATAGCAGGTAGGGGAAGGATAGAGAGCTTGAGAGGTGATTATTAAGGGATAGTGTTTTCTTGTTTGTCTCTTGGTTATTATTATTATTATTGAAGTAATGAAAGTGCTCTAATACTGATTGAAGGGATGAATGCACAACTCTGTGATTATACCAAATACCATAGATTGTACACTTTGGATGGATTGTATGCTTTATGAATATATGTCAATAAAACTGATTTTTTAAAAATTAAAACTATTTTTGCCAAGCTTGTTGCTTCATGGAAGATGTGTCTCAAATATGCTCCTTTGCCAAGTTCTCCTAAAACAGTGGTGTGCTGCCACCTGCTGGTCACAACTCAGGACATGCCCCAGAAAGCAGACTCAGTGAGAATTCTGGAAAAGACCTTAAAGATCAGCATGGGCCGCAGAGTTAAGAGGAAATTTATTTTCTACTAATGTATATTTCTGAACTATTTTAATTTTCACTGGCATGTTGTATTTCATAATCAGAAGAAAATTAAGAGATACTCATTTTGGGAAATAGTGTATTACCTATCATGTGATATTTATTTATTATGCTTAGCTAATTTAATCAATACCTGCCTGTTTCCTTTAAAAGCAACAACTACCAAAAAACAAAAAACAAAAAAAAAACCTTCTTTCCTCTTTCTCTCTTTCTGTGCATCTGCCAACACACACACACACACTGTCCCAACAGCAACCACCTCTCTGGGCAGCCACCACCTCCATTTCTCGCCTGTGAAATGTTCTGGGCAGACGTCCAGAAAGTCCCAGACCACAGTGCCTCCCTCTCGGGAGAACACTTACCAAGCTTTCCCAAGCGGTCTCCTTCGAGTCTCTCTAGGCTTGATACAAGGAGGAGCCACACACATGCCCACCCCCCAACCTTGAAAGGGATTGGATTTAAAGAAGCTCACTCTGAAACGTCTCTTTGCAAATCCTCTCTGCCTTTTCTAAGTGGGTGTGGAATGTAAGAGTTGTTTGCCCTGTTCTTGATGCTACTTTGAAATTTCTGCACAGTGGTTCCTTTGGAATTTAGCTTCTCTTGTATTTATGCCTCAACCAAAACTGAAATAGTAAGACTCTCATCGTAAATACTGTTTCTACTTCCCTCCTGGTCTCAATTTGAGATGGACCTGAGCAGGACCAAGGAGAATAGCAGCAGCCTCAGACGACCAGCAGGGGCGCCTAAATCATGCTCATTCCTGGGGTTCCCCAGTGACCAGCGCTTGGTATCCCTGCACCTCATTTCCCTCTACAGCCCCACTTCAGCCTGCCAAGGTGCTGGCCTAGAGGTCGCCTGGGCTTTGGCTTCTCTTCCACTGCAAGTCCTGAAACTCACACCTGCCCAGCTGTTGCTGGCCCCTTCTGGGAGGTGGGGGTCTTTTCCTGTGCTCCCCAGATCCAGCCCCTTCCCCCCAGCTGGCGCTGCCTTGGCCTGGATTTCCACAGCCACCTTCTGCTTTGCATCAGAACACCTCAGACGGCCACGACTGCTGGATCCAAGCTTGAGTTTCCAAGGTCCTTTTGGACACAGGCACTCTGGACTGTCAACCCCATAGGAGTTCACCCTCTAGCCAAGCAAGTTTTCCCAGGGCTCCTTCCCAGCAGATCCAGGAGTCCCTTCCTTCCATGGGACAATGTTGAGGGCACCCGCATATCCCGAGGGCATGTGGATTCATAGCCCAGAGGCTACAAGGTCCTATAGGACCTAACCCCACTCCAACCCCTTTACTTCCCCAACCTTACTCGCCAATGATACCGACCTTCCTCCTTTCCTCAACGGATGTGTTCAAAGCTGCAGGAAACCCACCTCACACCCGCCTCAGGGCCTTTCCTCTAGTGGTTCCCCCGCCTCCTGCACCCCTGCTCATGCCCACCCTAAACTTGCTGTTCAGTTCTCAGCTCACATGTCATTCCCGCAGAGGAGCTTTCTCTGACTGTCCTTTCGAGACCAGCGGCCACCATCACGGTCTCTGCCCCTCCCCCATTTGCTCCATATTCTTATCAGTCTCTGAAATTTTCTTACATACTTTTTGTTTACTTGTGTGTTATCTCGTTAGATAATAAAGCTTACCTAGAATACAAGCTCTATGAGTGCAGAGACCTCGTCTGCCTTGCTCATTGCTGTGTCCTGTGTCTAAAACATGTCGAATGAATGAATGAAATGCGTCTCAGGACACCCTTCCTGAGGATAGAACAGTGTCCCATCACCTGCATCAAACTACAGTTCTCGGGCTCCACCCCACGCATGCTTGTAGAACCCTAGTCTCCCTTAAATGTCAACCTTCCCACTATTTCGAGGAGTCCACAACTCAGTTCAAAACCCCGCGAGAGGCTGCTCCACTGCCACGTGGTGCCTGCCGTTTTCGTGTCATCCACTTGTGGGTGGGGTGTCTGCTGTTGAGGTTGCTGAGGCCCACCGAGGCCCACGAAGGTACCCAGGCCCTGCCACAGGTGCCAGCTCCCTCGGGTGTCCACCTACGTTGTGTGACGTCACCCTTCGCTGTACCACAGCTAGGGGCAAGCAGGCTTGAGGACATGGGCAGGCCCCTCTCCTCTGCCCTTGTGTTAACCGGTTCTGTGTGGCCAGAATGTCTTTCCCCATTTTGTCCATCTGGAGAATTCCCTCTCATCCTCTAGAAATTAGCATTAATGATCTCCTTTGTGAAGCTGCCCCCTGAGTTTGGAACATGAAACCTTTGGTCCACTTAGCTGTGGACCTTGGCCCTGAAGCTCCTCTTGCCCAGCTCCTGAGTGCTCCTGCCTCCGGAGCCCCACATTGGTTTCTGCTAAGCTGGTTCCACCAGGGCTCTTGGGATCCCTGTGCCCTTTGGAGTCAGGAGTAAAGAGACATTGGGCCAGTTACTGAACCTCTCTGATCTTCTGCCACCTCTTCTTTTAAATGCATCTGATAGTAGTATCCACTCCCACAGGGTTACCATGAGACTCAAGTGAGATAAATAATGTATATAAAGCACTTACTAAAGGGCCTAGCAGGAGTTAGCATTCCGTAATGGCAGTTGCTGTTAGTCACAAAAAACAAAGCTGCTCTCATCGTTACTCTCATGTTCTGGAAGGAACAACTTTTGAAGACAGGAATTAATTTCCTTCAACTTTACATTTCTAGCACCTAAGATGTGCTTGATACACCATGTGTGCTCAAATGTTTGTTGAGTTGAAATATTTAATAATGATATGTTTTCCCTTCATTCAGATTTTATTTTTGAGGATAAAGGTTATGCAGTTTTAAGAAATAAAAACTAGATAATAAAACTAAATAGGGGAGTAGGTATAACTCGTGGTTGAGTGCCTGCTTCATATGTAAGAGGTCCTGGGTTCAATCCCTGGTACCTCCTAAAAAAAAAATCTAATGATAAAGGAAATAAGTGATTGCTTTCTCTCCTAGAAATATAGTGCATTACTATTCACTTTGTTTTCCTTGCTTCTGTAGAGTAAGTTTGTCACAAGACTTAAATGTTTTTAATATTCATTTTGATTCAAAGTTGTGGTTTTGTTACATGTGGAATCTTTGAAAGTTCATCCAAAAATGCATGCAAATGCAAACATTCTGAAGTTTCTCTTAATTCTGGCTTATGCTTAAGTTTTTGGCTTTAAAGAAGTTATATTAATGGTAGGTGCCTCCTTCAGTATTTGTTAGATGTGTGACGTATTGATAAATGTCACACTGATGGTTTTATTTTTTAAATTATTACTGTAGGTAGGTTAGTCCTTACCAGAAGTGAGTCATTTTTTAAATGTGCATTTTTTTTATTTTAATTTTTTTAATGAGTGACTTTTACAGGTACATCATAATAAATTGTACTGCTACATTTTTTAAAAATAGGGGATGATGTGGAAGAGGGAGGGGGTACATGGGAATCCCTCATACTTTCAGTGTAACTTTTCTGTAATCTAAAACCTCTTTAAAAGTAAAGTTTATTCTATTTTTTTTAAAAAACTGGAATATAGGTTACTGTTACAGTTGGGCAGTTTGATGTAATTATGAATTCCAAAAATATAATTGGATCATGCTTGTAAACTGATCTGTTAATTGGGCATGATTAAGTTATGATTAGGGCGTTGACTGGGCCACGTCAGTAGGGCATTGAGTCCCACCCTTTGGTGGGTGGGAAATTGAATATAAAAGGCATGGCAAGAACAGAGTTGAAGCAGTCTTTTGAGAAGCAGTTTTGATGTTGGAAAGAAGGCCCCAGGAGAAGAGAAGCAAGCCATTCGCCCTGATCATCTACAGCTGACCTTGTGGAGGAAACAGGAGCTAAGCCGGGAGAGAAACGCAGCCCCGGGAAGAGAGGAACCCCAGAAGCCTGAACCCTGGCAAACGCTGGCAGCTGTCTTGCTCTAACATGTGGCAATGGACTGTGGTGAGAGAAGAAACTTAATGCTTTATGGCCTGGTAACTGTGGACTTCTACCCCAAATAAATACCCTTTATAAAGACCAACCCATTTTTGGTATTTCACATTAGCACCCCTTTGGCTGACTAATACAGTTACCAAGGGATGGGGTGAGGGTAGGGAATAGGGAATTAAGGCTTAAAATGTAGAGTCCGCATTTGGAATGATGGGAAAGTTTTGAAAATGGATGGTGGTGAAGGTAGCACTACATTGTGAATGTAATTAACAGCACTGAATCGTATATTTGAATGTGGTTAAAGGGGGAAATTTTAGGTTGAATGAATGTTCCTAGAATAAAAAAGAAAATCCATGGAACTGCACAACACAGTGAACCCTAAGTTAAACCATGGACTATAGTTAATAAGACTATCATAAAAATGTACTTTCCTCAGTTGTAACAAATGTTCGACACCAATGCAAGGTGTTCATAATAGGGTGGCATGGCAATTTGAAATTATTTTATGAACCCCAAAAAGAGAAAGATTATGTTTTTAGACTAGTCTGTTCCTGAGGGTGTGATACCCTTTGATTGCATTACATTCGGTTGAAGTCCCTTTGATTAGATTACTTGATAAGATCACTTTAGGACTTTTGATTGGACTATGTCAGAGTCTCCACCCCCTTGCTGGGCCTGATATAAACAGAAACACAGAGAGACCCAGACACAGTAAAGGGAAGCTGCCCTGTTTGATGCTGCCATGTGAGAGAGGGCTAGAGGATGGCTTAAGCAGGAAGCCCCCATGAGGCTGGGCCCACGGAGCAGCTCAAGAGGAGACAGTGACCCCAGAGGGGAAGGCTGAGACCTCAGTGGAGGTCGGTGGCCATCTGGCTTCACCACATGGCAACACACCAGGTTCAACAGTAGCTGACTTTGGTGAGAAAGCATCTCTGATGGTGCCTTGGTTTGGACTTTTCATGGCCTTGGAACTGTAAAATTTTATCCCAAATACATCTCCCCAATAAAAGCCAACCCATTTCCAGTACTTTGCATTGGCAGCCCTTTGGCAAATTAAAACAGGGGTATACAGGAGCCCTGTATTTTATGCATGATTTTTCTGTAAACCCACAATTCCTCTAAAAGAAAAAATCTCTAGCAGCCAGCACAAGAACAGGCATAGAATCTGAGTCTGCATAGACTCAGTGGCCACAAAGGAGTCATAGCTGCACAGCTGTGTGCTCTCCAGTCCCCTGCTCACACTTATACTGCTCTCCTGGCCTCTTTTTAGTTTGAGACCCCTGCTTTAGAGTCAGATGAAATGGGCTTGAGACCCACCTCCTCAACTTCATTGAGAGCTTTTTAGTGAATCAGTTAGTCCTCTGAGCCTCCGGGTCCTTTAGAATGGGAAAGATGGCAGCTGCGTCACCAGGTTTCTGTGAAGATTAGGAGAACATGTATGGAAATGTGAAGGCTAATATACAAGTGTGAGCACTACATCACAGGCTTGCTACTCCCCAGTCTTTTGTTCTTGTGTTGATGATGCATGGGTTTGCCTGGCATTGCCATCTCCAGGTTTTTATGCATCAAATACCTGGAAGACATCAGCTGCTGGAAAATCCAGGGCACTAACTAGTTGGCACCCGGCAGCTGATAGGTACCCCACCACCTGTCAGTCATCTCTGGGCTTTCTGCAAGTCCTGCCTGGGTGTGGTACACTTGAGAGCAGCTTACCTAGGAACAGCCCCTTCTCAGCAACACCTTTCCATCCGAGCCTTCCAAACACCGGCTAGTGATCGTGTAGGCATCTGACTTCCCGGCTCACATCCGTGCAAAATGTGCTGCATATTTGCCACATCTTAAAATCAGCTCCTAGGACTGAGGGGTTTAGCATCAGCACATCACCCATTTCCCTTCTTTTCCCTTCCCTTCCCTTCCTTTCCCTTCCATTCTTTCTTCTTTCCTTCCCTTCAGAGCCGGGGGCTTGGTTTCTGTGCTACCTTTACAGCCTCTGTTGTTAAGAGCATCCTTTTCAAAAGCTAAAGAAAGTGAGTACTCTTTCCCTTTAAGTCCGTTTACAAAGCTCCTTCTCACAATTCACCTCAAAATTCGGGTTAACTGTGCCTTATGAGTACAATCTTGGTACTGAAAAGAATTCAAGGCAGGTAATAAATAGAAAAGCAAGTCAGGTGATGCGATTTTAAAATAAAACAAGTTTGTGTAGTAACGGGTTCCAGGTTGCCTTACGGTCTTGCTTGTCAGGTAGAGATTTATTTCTGATAGTTTACCAGATGTCACGCTTGCTCTTCTAAGACATTTGCTTTTATCTCCAGCAGTTCCTGTTAGAACAGATACAAAGAAAAAAAGAAAAAGACTAGAGCTCCGTTTCCGCAGGGGAGTAGCGCATTTGCATCCTGACACGGGAGTGGATCTGATCATCTGAGATCCTCCAGTGTAGGTCCTAACAGTCACTTTACATGACTTGGTTTTGACTAGTGGCTGTAGCAAGGGTGAGGGAGCTCTGGGGAGGGTTTCTCCCAGCAGAGAAGGTGTTGTTTACAGGAGGATGGTAAATTTAGGGTTGGGAAGTCATTGTATTCATTTTCTCTTGCTGCCATAACAAATCAGCACAAACTTAGTGGCTTAAAGCAACACAAATGTTTTATCCAGCAGCTCTGTGGGTCAGAAGCTCAGCATGGGTCTTGCCTGGCTAAAACCAAGGTGTTGCCAGGGCTTTGTTTGTTTCTGGGATTCTCTCTAGGGAAGAATCCATTTCCTTGCCTTTACCAGCTTCTAGAAGCCAAATGCATTTCGTGGTTCATGCATCTTCAAAGCCAGCAACGCTGCTTTTCTCTGACCCTTCTGTCATCACAACTCTCTCTCACTACCCACTGTCGAGGAAGGTTCTCCATTTGAAGGACTTGTGTGATTAGATTGGGCCACTCAGATAGTCCCAGAATCATCTTCCCATCCCAAAGTCCTTCACCTTAATCACACCTGCAAAGTCCTTTTTGTCCTATGATGTCACACATTGACAGGTATCAGGAATTAGGACATGGACATCTCCAAAAAGACCATAATTCACTTATGCTCTTCCCAAAGCGAAGGGTTATATCAGTGGATTCTGGTCAAATGTTATTCGTTTAACTTTGAATTGGGACTGGGCTCGGTGGCCACTCTACCATAAGTGAAATAATGGACTGGACCACAGGCTTGCTACTCACAAACGCCCTGCCAGCATGAGAGGAAACTCAAAACAATGGAACTACACTTAGCATAGAACATTGTCCACCTTCAAGCACACTGGTATTTTCTGCCATTTTTGAAGGAGAGACATTGTGTTTGCAGAATCAAGTGAACTGGACATGGCTGGTACTTTCTTAGAACAAATAAAAATGTAGGGGAGTGGATGTGGCTCAAGCGGTTGAGCACCTGCTTCCCACATGGGAGGTCCGAGGTTCAGTTCCCAGTGCCTCCTAAAAACAAACCAACAAGCAAACAAATGTAAAAACCAACTCAGGGGAGCTGATGTGGCTCAGTGGTTGAGTGCCGGCTTCCCACATACGAGGTCCTGGGTTCAATCTTCGGCCCTGGAACCTCAAAAAAAAGTATGTACTGTGTTGTCCTCCAACTTCACCATAAGAGAAATTGCCTCCCCACACCACGGTAAGCAAAGATCAAACCCATCCCACTACCCACATGGGAACCAGGCAGAGCTCAGTGGGACCCCCTCCCCTGCTTACTGGCTTAGGCCAGATACCAGAGTACAAAACAAAATAGTTGGTGAGACATGAAAAACAACATAGGTGAACTGGAAAATTATACTTGTGACTAATAAAATAATAGGATCATGTCCACTGCAAAAAAAAAAATCACCCCAGTCCATTCCCCCTGCCATAACCGTAATCATGTCCTTGTCCTCTCAGATTTGGACCATGCAAGCAACACTTTCCTGGTTGGTTTCCCAGTTTTCAGTCTCTTTCCTCCTGTGAGTCATCCTCCAGCTGCTTTTATAATCACTAAGTTTGTGATCATTTGTCATGGCAGCAACAGAAGAGTTTAAAACAGAGAGAGAGAGAGAGAGCTCTGATGGTGCTGTCCACCTGCGTAGGCTCAAAAGCATTTGGTGGCTTCCTCCTACCAAGAAAGCCCAAGTTTCTAACTGTTGCATGGAAGGTCCACCCACTTTGGCCCAAACTGCTTTCCAACCTCACCTTTCACAGCTCCACATGCCCAGGAATCTATTCCAGCGTTTCCCAAATCTGACCCCAGAGCACCAGAATCAGCATGACCTTGGATGCTTGTGAAAAATCCCTACTCACTCAGAATCATTTGCAAGAACTTGAAGAAATGTTTATGCCTACTAAAGCCAGGGATGCTGATCTCGAATCACTGTCCTCTTTCTCTTCTGTCTGACACATCCTTCTCTTCATTGTCCACGTCCTCTTTCAAGGCATTGATCATGAGGATCTCCTCTTTTTAGCTTTCTCTGAAACTTGCCCTTCTTCTCAAAAGCCAGATAAGGTACTCCTCTATCTCTATTCCCTTAGCACTTTATAGGGAGCCTCATAATACAGCTTTGCACTTGCTTTTACAGATTTTTGCTATAGACCCGTCTTTCCTGCTGGATTATAAATTCCTTGCCATTAGGAACCATGTTGTATTCATCCATTTCCCCCTGAGTAACTATGCAATTTCTCTCCTTCTGCAATGAGAAATGTGTAACTGGCCATTTCCCTTTCCCCTTGCCATCTAATATGTTAGAGTCAAAGTCACAGCTCAAGTATAACAATTATGAAGGCCATGATCAGCTGTGTATCTGTGTCCTCTCTTCCCCATGGACTTGACCTATTTTAATTTGTATTTCCTTTACCCTGAGTTTTAAACCTGCATTTGGCCATTTTATTTGATATGTTTCTGCTACAAGCTGCCTCAGATTCTTTCTGGGACAAGGTGGAAGAGAGATAAATTATTCATCTCAGTATTCCTAGCACCCAGAACAGCAGCTGGCAGTGAGAAAATATTCAATAACTGTTTGCTAAATTTAATCAAAGGAATAGAATTATGTGGATTTTGTGACAGTTATTTTACTCATCACTTAGAAGATGTTTTGCTTACTTCCAATTTTTCTCACAGTGTTCAAGAGCTAGAATTGCTGAAAGAATGCCTGCCAGAGAGGCTCCTGTGACTGTACAAAATTCACTTGATTTTTGCAACCCAATTATCTCAATTTTCCACCTTGATCATGTGCAACCCATTTTGGAAACTCAGACTACTTATCAACTCTGTAATCTGTGATTAATGTTAAAAGATGGTGAACAAGTAGAAATCTCCTGGTAAATGAGAAGGGAAATAAGGATAACGTGTCTCAGTGAACAGGGGAGAGAGGTGTTCAAATGAGTATTGGACAAGGATGGAGCTGATGACAGAACAGGAGGGGACCTTGGAGGTGATGCCACAAGTGAAGAGCTGCTCGAGGTGGAGGGGCTGAGGGCAGCTGCAATGGAAAAAATTGGAAAGATGCAAGGCTTTGCTTTCCTGAAGACACACCACTGCAAACATCCCCGGTGATGCTGGAAAGACAAGTATGCCCAAGCACATAGTTAGAGATGTGAACACCAAATTGCTGCACAAGAAATCTATAAAGAGGCAACAGAAAAATCTTGAGAAACAAAAATATCTCACTTTATATGTTCATTTTTCTTCAATTTGCATGTTTCCTTAAGAAAAGCCATCTTTTCCATCCCCATGTATTACATCTGAAGAAACAGCAGCAGCTCCCAAGTCTTTTTAAATTGGAGATTTCCCCCCCGGAAAACACATGAGCATGTGTAGTCTTGACTTTCAGTTGTCACCTCAACTTTCTAGACAAGTACCTCACACTTCTAGTTAGCTATCTTCAAAGCATCATTCAAATGGAATTTTTTTCTTTGAACAAAAAAACAAAAGGGATGCTAACCTATCGATTGTTTCACATAACAACTACATGTAAAGCCACGTGTCTAATTTAAATTTGCTTCAGATATATTTGTTTCTGTCAAAAACATCAATTCAGTGTGTTGACTTTAATCATATTCCTTCTCTATGAAAATGTAAAGAGTCTGAGAGAATTATTTGAGCAAGATTTGAACAATATTAAATAGATTAAAAATGGAGAGTTTGAAGGAATAAAAAAATAAGAAATAAATTTGGTCACATTGTTACCATTCGAAAGCATACATATGATGAGATAAAAGTCCTGGCCCAATATAATGAAATAGGGCTCTTTCCCCCAAAATGAACTTTCATAGAGGAACTGGAAGTTATCTGGTTTGGTTATGTTTCAGGGGCCATTAAGCAACTAGTACTGACAGAGTCTGATCTGGGGCTCAAAAGATTAAGTGATTAAAAATAGGGCAATTGCCCTTGGGATCTAAGCCCCCTCTCAATTAGAAGCAGAGTGGGCATCACCATCCCAAATCCTCAAGACTGGGGAATGAACAAAGGACTAGAGTAGACTTATTATTATTCTACTATAGAATTATTATTATTCTAGCAAGGGAAGAACTTGTATCATTGATGTGAAGGCAGTGGCCACCAGAGGTTCTGGGGGGAAGGAGAGGGAAGAATAGGTATAATATGGGGGCATTTTCAGGACATTGGATTTGTTCTGCATGACACTGCAGTGACGGATACAGGCCATTGTGTATTTTGCCATAAATTACAAAACTGTGTGGAGCAGAGTGTAAACTATAACATAGTCCATGGTTAGTAGCAATGCTTCCATACATGTTCATCAATTGTAACAAATATACCACACTAATGAAGGATGTTGTTAATGTGGGAAAGTGTGGGAGAGGGAGGGAGGCATATGGGAATCCCTTATATATTTTTATGTAGCATTTATGTCATTTAAATTTTCTTTAAAAATAAAAAAAAATTTTTAATTAAAAAAACAAAACATTTAAACAAACAAACAAAAAAACAAAACAGGCACTTGCCTGGTCAGGCAAGGTAAGGAGGAGCAACTGGCAGGATGTGTTGGATCGGGAGTCGGGGCCAGGGGTTGGTGCCAGCCGCTCTACGCCAGGTGCCTCCTGCTCGGCTGTGACTGAGCGCTGAGAGTTGGGCAGGTCTCTGGTTTGTCATCCTCAGCCCCAGCTGACAGCACCAATGCCCTCGACTTGGAGGCCTCACCCAACCACATTATGAGGCCCCAAATCACACCACAATGCAGTCAAAATGGCAAACTCAGCTGGGCCAGACGCTTGGCATGAGATTATTCTGGCTGCTGTACACGTGGGAAGAGGGCAGGGGGAGCGGCCTGGAAGCATCTCTGTGCCCACCAGGCTTGCTAAGCCTTCTTTGAAGCCCACTGCAATCCCCCAACTCCCGAGATCTGATAATTGCATCTATTTCCTCCATAGCACCCTAGTTTCCCTTCTGGGACTCCGGCACCTTTGGCAGTAGTCCTGACACTTTGTCAAATCTTGACCAGCCCCTTCCCAGGGCTGGTACCCTGCTTGCTGAATATCAGATGAGCCACCCCCTGCCATGTCCCTCCTGGGGGCCTATCTGGTTCATTCTCTCTCCAATCCCAGTCACTCTTAGCTCTGTTTCCATGCTGCCTTGTGCCTCACAACTACTCCTGTTGTAATGGCAAAATCATAATAAATAATAAAAGCTACCATTTTTTGAATTCTTGCCATGTGCCAGCAGTGTGCTAAGCATATAACATCCATTATCTAGGCTTATTCTCACAGCAACAGGAGGAGATACATATTACTGTCTTAATTTTACAGATAAAGAAACCAAGGCTCAAAGAAGTTAAGTAACTTCCTCAAGATAACAAAACTTATCAATAATAGAGCCAGGACTCAAACCCAGGACCGTTGGAACTTAACATCAAAGTCCTTGACCATCTGTCCCTTACAATGAACAAAGAGACTGTAGAAGTAATCTAGAATCTTAAAAATGTCTCACTGACATTGGTTGGTGTGTTGGGCCCCTCCAAATCCCCTCAGCCCTACTATTCTTCCAGTCACTGAAGAAGCGGCCGGTTCTGTGCAGGCATCAACCAGCTTCGTGCACAAGCAACCTGGCAGCGTCCAGCCTCCGCGTGTGCCCCGTCCTCTCATCTCCTGCCCTTCTCTGACGTTAGGCCATAGGACATTATGCCATAGCACTCACGCACAGACAACCCAAAACACAGGGGACTTACAGCCCTGGGGCCACACTTGACAAGAGGGGGGTGAGAGTCGATAGGTAAATGTTTATTTCTTTCATCTCCCAGGTGAAAGACACCCCCCCCCCAAGTTTCATATGGGTCCTCAGACAGTTCCACGGGGTCAAGCCCCAGTGGCCTGGGGTGGAGGCCCACTCGACAAAGCATCCTTTTAGCTCTCCTTCCTGCCCTGTTCCACTCCGGCTTGTTCCCACCCCTGCCCTCTGTGACCACATTCCCAAGTAAACTACCTGTATGCAAGCCTTTTTGCCAGGCTCTGCTTCGGAGAGAGCCTAGGCTAAGCCAGGTGCACAGGGAAGGGTCCATTGCTCGAGAAAACCAGTCCATAAATTCACACAATGCCCTTGCTAGTGACCACAGGTGTTTTTCTTTCTGTTTCTATTCAATTTTTTAATCCTGGGAACTTGATGGGGATCCTCAACCTCCTCCCTCTTTCCAAAGTTACTACTGATTAAAATTTCCTGAAAATATTAGGAGAAAGCTATGACTGTGGCAGAGAAGTCAGCCAGCATCTCTGAGCCAAAGACTTAATAAGGGCAGAACTTCCAGAAGGCAGATAAAGATGTGAATTTAAACAGAAGATGAAAGCTTGTCCTGCTGCAGAGATAGAGCAATTACTTTGGGAAGAGGGCTCTCTCTCAGGACTGCTAACCTGCTCCCACCAGGCTCCTCAGCATCTCTCCCTGCAGCAAAGTTCCGGATTCCTTGTTTCCTTAAACCTTAACTCCTTTTAATCGACACTGCTGCCTCTTCTTCCCACATACCCTCTCAGTGGGGAGGTCACTGTCATGATGTTCTGCCTGAAAATGTGCCAAGGGAAATTGGGAAGATGAAATAGATGGAGAGAATCCCCACTGCAGCCACACATTGCGTCTTCTCTCAGGAGCTGAGGTGTGCAGTGAGCATCCTTGAGCATCCTACTGGAATTCTATCTATCTTCTTGAGCACAGGCAACACTGAGGACTGTGTGAGCCTCTTTCCCAGGGCTGAAACGAGATTCATTCATTTTTCCAGATTTTTATTTAGAGCTGATTTTATATGGAGCCTTTCTGTTAAAATAGGCTTTATCCTTACAATTAGTTTCATTCTGGTGGCTCTTACTTTGCTTTTGGATGCAGTCATTTAATCCCTGATGCTAAGAATTCTATAACATCATGGTACCTATGTCACATAATAGATTGCACAAAGAAATGTCACTCTTTTTTTGGTATATATAATGGTAATCTAATGATTGTCTACCACTCTAGTCATAATCATTTCAATGAACACAATATTGCAGAGAAATGTAGACCCCTGGGGCTTTGGGGCTAATGTGAGTTATTCAAATCGATTTGTGTGCCAAGCATAACTTGTGATCTAAATACTTAATACCTGTTACACACACATGTATGACTTCTTAAAAAATGTCTATGGTTTCTGTTGTGATTAGTAAAACATAGGCCTGTAGATTTAATTTTGAGCTCAATAGATACTACACTGGTACAGGGAGGCAGTCTGAAAAATATTTTTAACGTTAAAATGAGGTCCTAGTGCTCCAAAAGATTGGGGTAATTGGCATCATGAAAAGAAGGCCCAAGATAAGATTCAGAAGGCTCAGGCCCATGTTCCAGCTCAGTTGTTGATAGGCTATGAAACCTCAGGCAAACCACTGGTCATGGTAAACCTCAGTTTCTTCATCAGCAAAAAAGATAAGCAAACCTACATCACAGAATTTTTGTAAAAAGTATAAATCAGAGCCAACAATATTTTCTCAAGTTTAAAAACAAAATTTTTTTTTTTTAGGGGAAGCCTTCCCTGAAAATCCTGATTCAAAAATCCTATGGTGGGGCCCAGGATTCTGTATTAAAAAGATCACCAGTGGGGAGCAGATGTGCCTCAAGCAGTTGAGTGCCTGCCTCCCACGTGGGAGGTCCCTGTTTCGGTTCCTGGTGCTTCCTAAAGAAAAAACAGACAACAAGTAGACAATGAGCAGAAAACAACAAGCAGACAATGAGCACAAACAATGAGCAAAAACAATGAGCAAACAGATGAGGGAGCCCTGGAGGGGAGGGAGGGAGTGGAAAAGATCACCAGCTAATTCTGGTATACAGCTACAATTTGAAATAACCTACACACTAACAAAATGTAGATTGAACTTTTATGACTGTGAATTGCTATAAAATATTATCAATATTAAGTAATGAAGAAATCTCAAAATCTCATTAAACTATTATTCAAAAACTAGTCTTCAAGCAACAGACTTTGGTGGCCCCTGGCCACTAGGATGCATCTGTGATAAGTATAGAAATCTCTAAGCTCACTGGCCACATGTTATGTGTCTAAATGTGTACAAAGAAAAAAAAAAAAAAAATGAACTTCCTAGGGCCAAGCAAAAGGAACAGAAAGAAAAGCACACTGAGCAATATCATAATCAAATTGCCGAAAGCCAGTGATGAAGAGAAAATCTTAAAATCATTTGGAGGTTGAGGTACAGTGGAGTGAAAATAAGATTGGCATGAGACCACTCAGCAGAAGTAATGCAAGTCAGAAGACAATGGAGTGACAACTTTAAAGTACCAAAAAAAAAAAAAAAAAAAAAAAAAACAACTATCACCCTAGTATTCTATACCTTGAAAAAATGTCTTTCAAAAATTAGTGTAAAAGAACAGAGACTTTTTCATACAATCAAAGCCTGAAGAAATTTATCACCAGCAGACTTGCACTACAAGTTGGAGCTAACCCATACCAGTTTATGCAAACTGATTGTTAAATATTCAGGAATTCTGTGAACTGGTTGTTAAACTATTGGTAGCTTAAAATTGATCATGGTAGGAGTATTTACATCATAGAAATAAGCAAACACTGCAAATCAGTGCAATTTTTTATTTTTCAGAGAGCAGGTTTAGTCAGCACACTACAATAAATATTAAAAGAAACCATTCCAGCAGAATCAAAATGATACCAGGTAGAAATTTAGATCTACACCAAGAAATTAAGAGCATCAAATGCTGATAAATACTCAAATAAATAAATAATATTTTTTCTCAATTTTTAAATCCTTTAAAAGATAATTGACCCCTCAAAAAAGAGATAATTGACCAACTAAAGGAAAAAGAGTGATAATATGTTATAGGGTTTATACTCTATGTAGAAGTAAAATATATGACAGCAATAGCACAAAAGGCAGGAGGAGAAAAATAGAAGTATATGTTGTGAGATACACTACAGATAAAGTGGTATAATGTTATTTGAAGGTAGACTGTGATATGTTGAAAATGGATGTTGTAAAGAGTATAGTAGCCACTTTAAAAAAGTTATAGCTAAATGAACCAATAGTGGAGATAAAATGGAATTATAAAATAATACTTGATTAATACAAAAGAAGATAGAAAAAAAGGAAAAGGATACCCTAGAACAGATGAGGGGAATTAGTTACATTAATTACATTAATAAACAATTAGCAAGATGGTAAATTTAAACCCAACCAAATCATTATTCATATTAAATATAAATGACCTAAACATGACAATTAAATGGCAGAAATTGTCAAATTGAATTTAAAAAACTATATAC
>JAQZBX010066284.1:0-16142 GCA_029593785.1 Cabassous unicinctus
TCTTCCACAGCCCTCTCAGTCCAAAGCCTGGTGGGAGTGTGTTTGTGGCAACACCTACAGCAACAGTGTGACAGAGGATCCTGCCTGGAGGCTAAGAGCCTTGCAATTCAAACTTTCACTGAGGCTGTTCTCTATCCTTTGCTGGCAGCCCCCACTCCCCAACAGGAAATAATTCCACTCCCCTCTGTGTCCTCAACAACCAATCCTGGTCAGTAGGGAGGGTGATTGAGAGGGTCAAATCTCTTTAGTCCTGTGTGGGTCCCTAGGGCAAACAATGGTGTTGCCGCTCTCAGGGCCTAGAAGGGCTCCTGGGACACAGCAGACCAAATTTGTAGGCCAAAAGCTGAATCAGCCTTAGGCTGCAACCCTCTCTCTCCCATTTCCTGGGGAGATGGGTCCCTATGGGCCCCCTCTGTCCATAGCCTTCAGCTCAAGGCCAGAGAATTCAAAATTGTCTGCTCATACGGTGGGGGGAGAGCGTCTGTGGCTGAAGCTGCAGCTTCTACTCACAGTCTTTCCATCGAGATCTTTTATCCTGTACCCCTCTCTCTCCTGTGTGGTGTCCACCCTTCCCCTGTGTCCTAAACCCCGGAATGTTTTTTTCCCAGGCTGTTTCTGCCAGTTCTCCAGCTATTTTTCTGGAAGAGAAGAAAGTCCCATGTCTTTCTAATCTGCCATCTTTCTGGAAGTCCTCTCAGCTCTGTTCTCTACTTCCGATTTAAATAGCTAAAATTCCTGACAGGTGATACTTGCAAAAGAAATGAAGTTACATTAAGAAATAATAATTTAGACAACTTGCTAATAACCCGTGCATCAATTAGGTTCCATGCACTGTAATAGCTACTTGTAGATGCCTAACATAAGGACGTTTTGTTGTTGTTGTTGTGTTGTTGTTGTTGTTTTTTAGGAGGCACCAGGAACCAAACCCAGGACCTCTGATGTGGGAGGGAGGTGCCTAATTGCTTAAGCCACCTCTGTTCCCTGCTTTGTTGTGTCTCTCCCTATATTTTACCCCTTGTGTCTCTTGTTGCATCATCTTGTCGCGTTAGCTTGCCACACCTGCCCGTCGTGCCAGCTTGCTGTCCTGCTCATCCTCTTTAGGAGGCACCAGGAACTTCTGCTCCCTGCTTTGTTGTGTCTCTCATTATGTTTTTCTTCTTGTGTCTCTTGTTGCGTCATCTTGCTGCGCCTGCCCTTCGTGCCAGCTCGCTGTCTGCTTTAGGAGGCACTGGGAGCCAAACCACGGACCTCTCGTGTGGTAGGTGGGAACCCAATTGTTTGAGCCACATCCACTTCCCCATAAGGACGTTTTAATTAAGATTCTTCCGATGGTTTCAAAGTCTAAATGACTAAATGCTAAAAGCAGTTAGGCATTTAACCATTGCACTTTGTACATCCAGACCCAGAACTTCTTTCCCATCAATGGAACTCTAGAAGAATTCAGTTTTAATAGACTACAGATGACCAGTGGACCCTAAAGGGGTACCACCAAAATCTTCTAAGAAATTCCTAGCAGTGAATAGTCTGGAGTCAACTTCTCTTTTAAACTGAAGGTGCAAAAACTGGTTACATATAAATTGTCAGTACAATGTGGCAAGTAAAAGCATGCCCTTTTGAATCAGCCAGACCTAGGTCTGAATTCTAACTCTGCCACTCGCTAGTTCTATGTCCTCAAGCAAGTTGCTTGATCTCACATAGTTTCAGTTTAATTATCTATAAAATTGGAATAACAATTGTACCTAATTTTATAAGGTTGATGTGAAGATTCATGAGATAATGGATCTAAAGCTCTCTAACACGGTGCTATTATGGTTATATTAAGTGTATGCAACAAACAGCTGCTATTATTACTGTTGTTATTGCTATTACTCTGTCTTTCTACTCTGGAATGAATTACTCTTCCTATTTATAAAGCTGAACATTCATTAATATTTATAGATCGGAAGATAGACATTATACAGTGTGTAGCACACCAAGTACAGGAAAAGAAAATGTTTCTAATCCCGCATAAGAATATGAAATTGCTTCCAGGATAAATGGAATCTTAAAGGTCCCTGGTTCTAACAGTATCAGGAATGTTATGCTCTGACTGCAGGTAAAATCTTATACCCCAAAGTGAATGTGTGGGACATAACTCATAAATCCACAGTGAAAAAGAATTTAAGAACTCAAATTATAAAACTTCTAGAAGAAACCATAGGAGAAAGTCTCAGTGACCTTGACTTTAACAAAAATTTTTGAAATATGACACAAAAGCATGAACTATAAAAGAATAAATAAATTGGACTTGATCAAAGTGAAACATTTTTGCTCTTCAAAAGACACTGTTTTGAAAATGAAAAGGCAAGCCACAAACTGGAAGAAAATATTTGCAACACCTATTTCCAAAGGACTTGTATCTAGAATATAATAAAAATAAATTAAAAATGGGCAAAAAAATTCGAGTAGACACTTCACCAAAGACGACATATAGATAGCAAATAAGCATATGAAAAGATGCTCGACATCATTAGTCATTAGGGAAATGCAAATAAAAGCCACACTAAGTTACCACTATACACTCACTAGAATGGCTAAAAGTTTAAAAACTGATCATACCAAAAGCTGGCAAGAAACTAGAACACTTATCCATGCTGGCGAGAGTGCAAAATGGTACAACTGCCCTGGAAAAAGTTTGGCAATTTCTTAAAAAGTTAAACATAGATATACTATCTGACCTAATCATTGTACTCCTAGGTTTTTACCCAAAAGAAATGAAAGTATTTGCCAGACAAAAATTTGTACATGAGTGTTCACAGCAAACAAACACAAATTTGGAAATAACACAAATATCCATCAATGGACAAATGAATAAACCAAGTGTGGCAGAACCATACAATAATACTACTACTCATCAATAAAAAGAAGTGAACTATTAATATATGTAACACCATATGCTTAAAGAAGCCAGACCACAGAGTTCATACTGTATGATTCCATTTACATACAATTCTAGAAAATGCATAGTAATGTCTTGTGACAGAGAACAAATCAGTGGTTATTGGGACAGGGCAGCAGGGAGGAGCTCAAGGAAACTTTTGAGAGTGATGGATATATTCATTATCTTGAGTGTGGTAATGGTTTCACAAACTGTGCACTTTAAATATGTGTAGTTTACTGTAAATTATACATCAAATAAAGCCTTAAAAAAAAAAAAAAAGGTGAGGGGTACCTTTTTTACTTGATCCTGAAAGTCTGACTTAAAATGCAAAGGCAGATACATCTGAGATGTAAGGCCCACTACCAAGGTACAGCCCTTGGTTTTCTGTGGCCCTCAAAGCTCAAAGATGATTTGCAAAATCATCCTCTGTTGGCTCCTTAAAATATGTTAAATCGTAAAAGAAAATACAAATCCTGTGCCTTCATACAATACTATTCATAGGACAGGGAATAAGTCACAGATCAGAGATCTGGAAATGTAATCCAGGACACCATAAACTCTTATCTGTATCTTCTTCTCTAGCAAAATGCCCATGTAGCTACTACCTGATGATCTGCACTGACCAGTTACACCCTCCACCAAGGATGGGATTTTCCCATCTTCCTTATAAGTATGCCATGTGTTTCTCTAAATTCAGTTCTGTTATATTTATTCTCCTTTGTGTCCTCTAATCTGTTCCAGCACCTTCTTGGGGGAAAGAAATATTTAAAGGGCAAATTGATCCTCTCTAATTGTCACAGAGCCAAGCAAGAGAGCCAGTTTCTTCAGTCTTTTCCCTCAGTCTCCTAGCTGCTACTGTATCTGTTTCTTTTGTATTATCCCTTTCTTCTATTCCAGCTATTCCAAGGTCCTGAAATTTATTGAAGGAAATGAAGAATCCAACGTTTCTGTTGCTTCTCTTCCATTATTTGTGTAATATACATCCCTTAGCACCCTCATGTTTCTATCAGGCTTGATGACATTTAAAATTCCTTCCAACCCTAAAGTTTTAAGGCTACCCATTCATAGCAAGCTTTGATAATGCATGGAAGTAAGAATCTCAAGTTGAGAGAACAATGATTCACCCAAAGTTATCCTGTCATCTCTTGTAAAATTCATTAAAATACTCATCTCAATTTTTCTCTCCTCCTTCAGTAATTCTTTTATTTTCTTAAAAAGAGTTCCTTGATTCTAAAAATTGTGTTTGTAAAGAAAGACTGGAAGAAAATAAGGTAAAATATGTGATTGAAATATTCTCCACTCTTCAGTTTTAGCTTGGAGGTTTTATGTTGGTGTGTATCAACAGCTTCTGACTCTTCCTGATTCTCCAAAGGCCGGCTGTTCATGGGTCTCTAGCCAGTCTCTGCAAACACAGGCAGGGAATAAAAACAAAAAGGGAGAGGAGATAGGCAGCAGGGCAAGGAGGGTTGGCTTTGTCTCACTGAACCCTAACTAGGGGAACACCCAATGCCACTTTGCTGGTTGGCAAGAAGTGAAATTTTTCCTACTGCTTTCAAACAAAAGTGATATAAAAAAAATAGAAAAAAAAAAAGTGATTGAGAACAGGAGACTCAACATAATAAAGAAAAACACGTAAGTAATACAAATTTTGTTTCAAAATGAGTATGGCTTTCCTAGCCAAGAATGTTATCAGCTACTGAGATATTACACCTGCATACACAAACCGTTTGTTTCTCAAAAATAGCTAGTATTTCTTATGAATAAACATGATTTTCACCTGTCCTGTGTCATATGTGGCATAACCTTATCACTCTCCAATAATAACTTGGCAATCCATTTATAAAATACACTGAGGACCCTGGGTGATAACAAGAGGTTATTCTTTCATACAGGAATTAAAATTCTTTTATTCTGAACCAATGTGCCCATCAATAAAGTTTAAATCACTTCATTTACTACTATTTTCTTAGTTTTTATAATAAACAATTTACAGGCCATAAAATTTACAGCTTTTTCTATAAAACTATCCCAACATTTATCAACTCTTCCAAGGACAAGATTTTAACTGTTTCACTTCCTGTGAAGGAGGATTTCCTTTGAGACATGTACATGTGACATCAAATGGACCCCTCAGCTATCTTTAAAAGACAAGGCAGGAAGATGGGCAGAAGTTTCTAAGGTATCATTTTGTCATCTCAAACTTCTCAGTGACATTTCTTAAGGCTCTCTCCCTTTTCCCAAACTAAATCATCTCAGTGTTTATCATCTTTCAAAAAATAACACCTAACGCACATGACTTGTGCAAAGCTCTCTGTATACTCCTTGGTTTTCTGTCATCTTTTGGATCATAGTTAATACCTTCTTTATGAGATAAGCAGACTTGGGCATGAGCTCCATGTCTTTTGTATTTTATACCTTATCTAACACCTCCTTAAAATTTTATGTGGCATCTAGATTGTAAGGTGCCTAAGAGCAGAGCATGTGTGTTTGACTCATGTTAGCGATATCCTTTCATGAATTTTAGTTTTAATTTAAGCCTTGAGAATCTTTAGATTATTTTCAGCGCTCTCCATTTCAATGGTCTAATGTAGGAGCTTGACCATTTCTCTCCAAGCTAACTATGGTTCAGAGAAAACCTCTTAATGTAACTCCACCAGACTAGAAGAACTCTGTTGAGAAAAAATCATTATTTATCTCTGGAGATAGAATCTTAAGGTTTTTCACATTGTGTTTAAGGAAGGAATATGTCTAAAGGATTAAAAATCTCTGCATTATTTTACATATACAAGGCTGCCAACTTTTATCATTATGAATGAGAGCAGTATTTGACTCAATGCTCTAGAGACTTTTAACATATATTTGAAGTGAATAATTACTAAGTCCCCATATTATTTAAATCTATTAATATAGTCTTTCATGGCTACAGAAAGATTTACATGAATGTTAAATAAAGAGGGCAGAGATGTATCTTCAAATTCTTAGAATATGTCTGGATCGCTACAAAAATGCTAGCAGCAGTAGGAATGCTCCATTTATTTTTTTTCTTAAACACATATGCTCCCCCCCAGAGCTAGAGAGTTCCTTCATTTCCATCATTTGACCATAGAGGCAAAATAGTTGTGAGCTATTTTTAAATTATTTCATTGTGCTTTCATGGGACCTACAAGAGTTATATTCTTAGTTTTGTTAGTTTTTGTGGGCCTTTCCAGGCATAGGGGTCTCTAGTGATTTTTTTTTATTGGAGAAGTTGTGGTTTTACAGAACAATCTTGCATAAAATACAGGATTCCCACATATTGCCTATTATTAACACCCCTCATTGGTGTGGAGCATTTGTTACAATTGATGAAAGCACATTTTTTACAATTGTACTATTAACTGCAGTCCATGGTTTAACTTAAGGTTCATTGTGTTAGTGCAGTTCCATGGATTTTAAAAAAAATTTTATTCTCTTACCATAGATACAGCCTAACATTTTCCCTTTTAACCACATTCCGTGCTGTTAATTGTCAGTGTTGTGCTACCATCACCATCATCCATTTCCAAAACATTTCCATCATTCCAAATAGGAACCCTCTTGTGATTTCTTGATTCTCATATTTTTAAAAAGATGGGAGTTGGTCTTAGTTGGCAGCTCTTTACATCCGCCAGGGCTTCTTTATTACTTACTTCTAGGTCCCTAGGTGACGTCTGCTTCCTGTGACTGAAACCACAAGAAGAAGTGGTGAGAAGCCACTGTAGGATATGTGCTATCAGGCAAACAGCAGGCGTGGTGCTGCCAGCAAAAAGAATAGTAGTAAGTAAGCACAAAGTCTTCAAGGGCCATTTAAGGAACCCTAGAAATGATCTGACCCAGCCTCCTCATCTTAAAATGAGGAAGACACTGGACCTAGAGCTTTTAAGTTGCTCAAGGTCATGTGATTAGGGGAGCTGGCTTTTAGACTCCACAAACTATTCAGTATTCTTCCTCACATGCTTTGTCACCCCTGCATTTTGTAACTGGGCCTTGTCAAAATGTTTCCTTAAGGAAGGTACTACTGGAGAAGAGTAAATACTGGTGGGCATTTTGAATATAGAATTGGATAATGTTGCTTTGCTATTAGATGTCCTAATGATTATTTCTTGAAAAGACATATACATATTTTCAAAATAATATCTAAGAATCCAAGTTTCTATTTTTATTTTTATTTCACATAGTAATTGAATGTTCTAGTCAACTACTTGTGTACTTCAATACACAAATGTTTTTACAACATTGCAATTATAGTTTACACACATACTGTTTTCTGCTTTTAAAACAGTATCTCATAGGAGAGCAGGGGTAGCTCAGTGGTTTGAGCGCCTGCTTCCCATGTATGAGGTCCTGGGTTTAATCCCTGGTACCTCCTAAAACAGGGGTTCTTAACAAGGGGTCCTTGAGCTTGAATTTAAATTCATAAACATTGTTCTTGTGGGGATGTGTTGGTGCAGGTGTGATGTATTTATTAAATAATACACAGTATAGTGTGGACTTAGTAAGGGGTCCATGGAACAAAAAAAGGTTAAGAACCCCTGTCCTAAAAACAACAACAAAGAAAAAAACCAGTATATCATAAACACTTTACACGTTTCAAATCTTTGAAGGTTGCTGTTTTTATTCAAAATGGGAGTGTTAATAGTTGGTTTTTTTTTTCTATGAAAATATTGATGTGCATAAAAATAGAAGCAATCGCCTGCCTTTGTTTCTGAGATTTTATGATAGTTATTTTTAAGTAGAAGAGAAAAATAGAGTGATATATAGAAGTCTCTTTGGAGCATAAGAATTTTGGGATGAAATTCTATATGGGTTCAAGGGGTGTGATTGCTAGAATTATCAGAAGGTCTTTATTTTAACCTATGCTTATATTTCAAGTGATACAGGGGTAATGAGATTCCACCCCCATATTCTCCCCTACCCCAACACCCCTTGAGCTTCTCAAAATAAAATCTTATTCTGGATTTGTAAAAGGCCAGAAAATGTTCACTGTGATGAGTCTGACTTTTTGAGTAGTAGTGTAATTTTCGGATTAGTTAAGCTGTTATCAGTAGGCTAATTTCTGAGTATTTGGGAGTGGTTTGAGAATAGGAAAAAGATACAACCATCATTTAGAAATGAATAGGATTTGGGAATGGGTTTTAAAACAAGGTGTCCTCATACTTTGTAGCTGCATATAGAAGCAAAAGCAGCTGCAGGAACTTCCTGTCTGCCAGGACTTGGGTGTGTCACACATGTGCCCACCCTTGAGGTAGAGTAGACAGTCCTGCAACTCACATCACAACATGGGAGGAGAAGACAGTTGCTACGGAGATTGGGAAACAGCATTCCTGAGTCACTGACTATTTCCAAATGAATGGACAACACCCCTTTTTTTAAAGGAGCAATCACAATCCTCTAAGCTCAGGCAGTAAAGAGAGGAGACCTGGTAAGAAGTGAGGAATAACTTTCAGTATTTGGAGCTTGAGAAATATGTTGAAACTTTGGAAAAAATAGGTTATATTTTTTGCTTTCCAGACATATATTCAAAAGTTTTATCATAACCTTAGCATATTTGAAAGGAAGGAAACTTTGCTTACTGTTCTTTCACTTAGTGACAATATATGTGCAGGCTCTGCTTTCTCCTCCCTGACAGCAAAGGAGATAGGCGTGTCAGTCACATCTTATGATATTTAATAGGAAAGGGCTTCTGGAATTTGAGCACTTTTGTCTATTGGCAGCTTATTTTCCCAACCCACAAGAATTTCGCATGGGCCTGGAAGTTTGTTCTGATGGACTTGTAGGAAGAGTGCAGTGTTCCCAGCCTGGTTTTTACCTATTCTGCTGTGCTGGAATAGTGAACCCTGAGTGTACTTTCCTTCTTCCCTCTAGGCTATCAGCTATCTAAGATGCTGGCTCTGCTAGTCCTAGGGTTTCAGAACTAGCTGAGCTGTAGGCAGAAAGTTACTTTCTACTTTTCCCCAAAAAGACTTGCCTTCTTGGACTATTAGAAAAGTAATATATTTTGGACCTGTTTGTTAAGGATTGAATCCTAATATCTGAGTAATTTTTCCCTAATTTTAATTATAATTTTGAAAATGTGGTTTATTGGAAAGTAGACTCTTAGCAACAGTTTTACACAGATATGTGGGAAATTAAGTTTGTTGCTTTGAATTTATAAGTAAACTATTTTAAACAGGGAATGGCCTGCAGCTTTTTATACAACATCTCTAACTTGTGCTTGAATGGGTCACTGCCTGGAATCTTTCAGGGCTCCATGGGTGGTGTATTAGTCAGCCAAAGGGGTGCTGATACAAAGTACCAGAGATCTGTTGGCTCTTATAAAGTGTATTTATTTGGAGTAAAAGCTTAAAGGTACAAGGCTCTAAAGAGTCCAACTCAAGGCTGCTTTCTCACCAAGATCAACTGCCACATGTTGAAGCAAGAGGGTAGGTGATCTCTGCCTTGTCTCTCCTGCCTTCTTGCACCTAATGCTCTGTGGGTCCAGCTTCTTCCGATCCCAGCTGTACACTGGCAATAGAGTTAGTCTCACAGGGCTTCCCATATGAGTCTGACATAGGGCTCGTTTCTTTCCCGGCCTTATCAGTTGCTCAGCTGCTCTGTTTTCTTCAGCTGCAAACTATCAGGCAAATGGCTCGTCTCTCCCCAGGGTTTCAGGATCAAAACCGACAAAATTCTCTCCTCTAGCATCTATGGAGCTTTCTTCCTGTGTGTCTTCTTGAGTGAGTGTCTGTTTATATTAGTCCCAGGGGGCGGGGACTCAACCCTGAGTCACACCCTACTGACGTGGTCGAATTAAAGTCCTAATCTTTTATCAAGTAAACTGAAAACTTTTGAATTTAATACAATCAAAGGGTATCACACCCAGAGGAACAGACCAGTTTACAAACATAATTTTCTCTTTTTTGGGGATTCATAATGTCAAACTGCCACAGGTGGTATCAAGAAAAGGATAATTCTGGAAGGCAGGGTAGATTGAGAGAACTCTTTTAATTAGGAATGAAGGATCTTGGACCCTGTCCTCTACCATGTTCTTTTTGTTGGCTCTTTAATGAGTGCTAAGGAGTTTAACTCTTCATTTCTGAGTTTAGCTGGGGGCTGCAGAGGCAGGGTGGAATCAAATGGATGAGTTGCTGGAGTCTTTCTTACTCCTTTAGCACTTTTTCCTTAGTGATCATGGAGAGCATGAATTTGTCATCTCCATTCCTGGGGACTGGTAGATAATATTCAGCTTATTTCCCTTAAATGCATTTAACTTTTTCTACTTTTCCATTCATAGTCATTTTATATATCTCTTTTAGACTTCCTTTCCTCTAAAGTATCCTTACCCTTTCTCTTTCTCTTTTCTTTTTTTGATGTGGGATGCTCCAACTCCACACAACACCTATTTAGGCTATTGGCACCAATAAATAGTGATGTCAGAGTCTAGTTTGTTTCCCTATAAATAGTAGATGAGGTATTGACTCATTTGATATCACCCTTAGGACATTCCCTTGAAAATGGAAAGGAGAGTTCTTAGCACTTGTAATTATCCCTTATTCCCTTCTGTCCAGTTCTAATTGGCTTCTGTGTAAGATGTGGGAATTGAAGAAGGGAATCTAGCCAGTTTAGTTAGTTCCCTCATCATATATTATTTAACTTTTTTTTTTTTTTAGCACTTTATAAAACAAAGTGCTTTATATCCATTTTATTATTTACTCTTCACACTAGTCCTGTGAGACAACACAGTCCTAAAGATAGAAGACTGAAACTGTAGTAGATAAAAAAGCTTACCTTGCCTTTACTGTTCTTTAGTGGAAATGTGGTCAGTTTTCTGGCAAAGCTGGATTATGATTTATTTGGTAATTTAATTCACATCCATGTTGTAACCCTCTGTTGCCTCACTATCCTAAGGAACTTAATGTCAGTTCTATGCTAGAATAAAAATGTGTATTAGAGCTTGACTCTGATCTCTGTTTTGTGTGATTCTGCTTGACAAATAATTGCCTAATTCTTCCTGGGTGGGTAGATTAGGATTCGAAAGTAAATGGTTTCTGACTTCAATAACACTTATTTTTCATTTTACTCTCAGGTAGCCTATGTCTTTACTGAGGCCTTTTTATTGCTTTTCAAGGGAGGTGGCAAAACTCCCAAGGTGGACATGCTTTTCTATATTGGATATTTTCCCCCAAGGGCAACTCACAAGTTTGTCACGCAGGCTGAAGCACTAATCCGTATCCTGACTGCCTCACTGATAGGGAAAGATACTACGCTTGAAGGTTTGGTCTGATGGTTTACTGAACTGTCCGTAATAATCATACTGTACTGTCATTGACTTTGACTTGAAACTTTTCCTCAATTTGCTTAATTTGAATAAAGTAATGAATGAGTGAATGAATAAATGAATATAAATAGTGCTTGGAATGCTACTCCTAAACCCATAGTCATGCTACTTATTAAAAAATTTATTAAATATTGGATATATCAAATGAGTAGACATGGTTCCTGACTCCAATCCACCTACAGCCTGGTCCACAGAAGCAGATACAAAAAGCATTCTTTTAAGTTAAGGATCTGATATACATGATTACAGCCCAGCTTAGGTGAGCCCTTTTGTTCCTTTTATGACAATGGTATGGTTATCAATGATTAGCTGTTGCTAGGTGTATAATTTATAGATGTGGAGTAGCTTTTTCCTTATGCCATGTTGTTGGATTACAATGTCAATTAGTTCAATCTTCAGGTGTGTATTTTACGAGAAGTCTTTCTGTAGTAATAATAGCACAGTTGCCTTTAAAAGTGATCTCTGGTCCCAAGAGGTATGTGTCTGGTTTTGATTTCTTTAATAAATGGGGAAACTGAAGCATGAAGAATTGAAGTGATCTGCTCAAAATCATATTTGCAGTTTTTTAGAAAGCCAGAAATAAAAATCAGAACTCATGGTCTTTTACCTTTAGTCAAAGTTTATGGCCATAAATTCTGTATTTTTACAGTTTGCTTAATGTATTAGTTTCCTATTGCTTTGTAACAAATTTTCATAAACTTAACAGCTTAAAACAAAACCCATTTATTAGTTCACTGTTCCATAGGTCAGAAGTCCAGAACAAATGGTGCAGCCGAGTTCCAAGTATGACAAATGTGAAATGAAGGTGTTAGCTGGGCCAAGTTCTTATCTGGAAAGCTCTGGGGAAAATTGTGCTTCCAAACTCATTCAGATTGGTGGCAGAATTCAGTTCTTTGCAGTTATAGGACTGAGTTCTGTTAATTTGCTAGCTCTCAGCTCTTTGAGGCTGTCTGGAATTCTTGCCATTTGGTCCCCTCCGTCTTCAAACCAGAAACATTCACAGTCCTGGAGATTATACAGGGTGTGTACATAAAGGGGTAGGAATCTTGGAGGATATCTAGAATTCTGCCTACCACATTTAGCACTTCCCTCATTCTGAACAGGGATGGATATCAGAAGAGAGGTAGGAGTTGAGTATACTTAGGCAGTTAGTGAATTGTATTGTGAATTATAGGTATTATAAGAAAACCTGGAGTTCTCAGGAATCCTGTTCCTCCCAGAATCATCACAGTATGGGAGTCAAGTGGCATTTGCTTGTGCTTTCCTGGGGGTAGTCCACTTAGCCAAGAGTTCAGATATAGCTGTCCTGTTGTAAGTTAGCCTGAGCAAAATCTTTAGAAAGTACTGAGATATAGGCTTGCAGTTGTAGGTTTATATTTCCACTGTGCTAGCCACATATTTCACGCAGTTACTGTCTGTGATTAACTGTTCTTGTGAAGCGTAGTGGTAGGAACTGGAAACACATTTTGCTATGTAATGTACTCTGTGTTCAGAGTAATTTTTAATCATATTCCGTTATTAGATCCTAACCACTCTGCTGCTAAGGCTACTACCAATTACCTTTTTCTGGTCTTCATGAGCATCCTGTGCCAAGAGACCAGGGAATCTGGTAGAGGTGAATCAGCCCTTTGGATAGATTTTCTTGTATCCTTGAGTTTATGATAGGTCCAATTCTGTTACTAGGCAAACGGAGGGAAGCTTTTTCCAAAAGACTGCCAAGTTTAGTCCCAATGGCCCGCTTTTTAAAAACTGAAGTATTAATAGATTCAGACATCACCACAACCATTACCACCATAAGTCCTGTTATGCAAAAGAAGTTTTACTGCTCATTTGTGTTTATTAGGATAGTAATTGATCAGAGTATATTTCAAAATCATTAGGTCATTTAGTTTAATTAGTTTAGCCTCACAGGGCATACCTTGGGGTCCTATGACTTTTTTTGTTTCCAATAGGAATTAAATTGTGAAGTAGCTAGGAAGTTTCTTATTTCCTGTAGATGGTAACCAAAAGATTTATCTTACCACATATTACATTAGGATGTGGTGACTAAATCAGAGCCTTGAATTACTCCCTGGAAGAGATAGCTTTTCATTTTTATGTTGATTGATCATCTTAGTGCAGAGCAATACCAGCTAAGCATATTTATATGTGATGCCCTTACTTTTGATGTAACACACCATTGAGCAATTTGTGTTGATTTAAGTCAGATTTGATGAAACTGAGAATCTGCATGTCTTTTGGAGAAAATCAAGCTCATTTTACAAATGCAATTCTATTAACCTATTTTCTTGTACTAACTAATGACCTTTAGAGATTTATTACTGATCTAATTTCAGTAAATTCTATTGAATAAAAATTTTATAGAATAAATGTTTTCCTGTCCTTTTTTCAATAAAATTATTTTGTTTTTGTCAATAATCGTTTGCATGTAAATGAAAGGCTATTATAAAAGTTGAGTAGCAAGGAAAAACCTAGACTGTGTGTATAAATGGCAATATTGCTTCTATTAGATGAAGGCTCCCAGGAGAAGATAAACTGGACACTGTCTCTCAGTCATAGTCTGACTTTAGATTCTCTGAGTGTTTACAAGAGCCCTTTAGTGGGTTGACTAGTAGACCGCCAAAAAGATATGCCCACCCTGAACCTTAGAATGTAACCTTATTTGGCATAAGGGTCTTTGCAGATGCAATTAAGCTGAGGATCTCAAGATGAGATCATCCTGGATTTAGGGTGGGCCTTATAAAGGAGAGGGAGATTTGACACATGGAGACACAGAGGGGAAGAAAAATGAAGGCAGAGGCAGACTGGAGTGATGAGTCTACAAACCAAGGAATGCAGAGGATTGCTCATAAACCCCATAGGCCAGGAGGGAGGCATAGGAAGGGATTCTCCCTCAGAGCCTCCAGAAGGAACCAACTCTTCTGGCACCTTGATTTCATACGTCGGGCCTCCAGAGTTTTGAAAGAATAAATTTCTGTTGTTTTAAGTCACTAAGTTTGTGGTAATTTATGTCAACCTCAGGAAACTAATACAGGTGTCTCTGAGGAAGTGGGTCCAGCCGTGAGTGAGACCTGGGAAACAGAGCTCATCACAGTTGAGCATCTGGCAAGGTATCATTGTGGGCCAAGTACAAGACATCCAACAGGCATATATATGGTCAGGGGACTGTACTGCTCTGTAGCAACAGGTTTCCATTTTAGTGATTAAATTGAGCTTGCTGTTCTGGGTGTTCTATTGGGTTCTGAAACTGAATTTTGTCTAAACTGTGATTTACTTTGATGGTTGTTGTTGCCCTCTATTGGAAAGTTGAGGAAATGCAGCTTTTATCCTGAGTGAATCACCTTTGCTGTCCTTAACCCAAATTGAGCACTAAAACATGGATAATTTTCTAAAAGAATCAAATCAATTTTTAATGATGCCACAGGGAAAGCAAGGGAAACTGGATTCTCCCTTCTTTTGAGAAGATATGTTGGCTTTTGTATCTAAAGGCAAGAGTTAGTGGGCATTAATGGGACCAGGACAGAGGAATTTGGGGAAGCAGAGATCTTGGGCTTTGGAATCTGGAGACCTGAGTTTTATACCCAGCTCAGTCCTTAATCATGTGACTTATTCTACCTGTCTGACTTCATTTTCTTTACTGATACAGTGAAGAGGTGGGAGAGACTTTGAGGGATTTTCTAAGGATTGATATTTTAGGAAGTCAGCAGCAGATATAGCATTTTTCCATAGGAGATACAATGGCTTAAGTTTTAGGCTCTGCCTTCAAGGAGTTTAGCTTGGAAGAGAGTAGAGGAAGCAGACAATCAAAAAACAATTATGGGAAGTGGATGTGGCTCAAGTGGTTGAGCTCCTGCCTACCACATGGGAGGTCCTGGGTTTGGTTCCCAGTGCCTCCTAAAGAAGACGAGCAAGACAGCAAGCTGACGAAACAAGATGATGCAACAAAGAGACACAAGGAGGAAAACACAATGAGAGACACAACAAAGTAGGGGGTGGAGGTGGCTCAAACGATTAGGCACCTCCCTCCCATATGGGAGGTCCCTGGTTCAGTTCCAGTGCCTCCTAAAAAGATGATGAGCACACAACGAACAGACACAGCACAAACAATGGGGTGGGGGTGGGGGGATCTTAAAAACAAACAAACAAAAAAAACAATTATAATCACTTTAAGTGCCATAAGACTTAGACCCATTATGGTGGAAACAAGGAGAAGTGCCCTGTATTAGTCAGCCAAAGGGGTTTTTTGCTGATGCAAAAATTCCAGAAATCTGTTGGCTTTTATAAAAAGGTATTTATTTGAGGTAGATGCTTACAGTTACCAGGCCATAAAGCATAAGTTACTTCCCTCACCAAACTCTGTTGCCACGTGTTGGAGCAAGATGTTCAGCTTTCCTATTCCTCTTAAGGCTCTGTGGTCCCAGCTTCTTCCAGTATCAGCTGTAGGCTGGGATACGTCTTGTCTCTCTCCCGGGGCTTGTTTCTCTCTGGGCTCAGCTGCTCTGGTCTCTCCACAAGGTCAGCTGTAGACTGTCAGACAAACAGCTCACCTCTCTTCCCAGGGCCTCTGCTGTGTCTAGCGGAGCCTTCTCTCTTTCCTCATGTATCTGCTTCTCTGTGTATTTACTTCCCAGGGCTCCAGCATTAAAACTCTAACTTTCTCTTCTGCCATGCCGTTTACTCTGTGAGTCCCTGCCTGCCAAGGCAGTGGGGACTCAATGTCCTATTGACATGACACAGTCAAAGCCTTAGTCGTGATTTATTTTTTTATTCTTAAAGATTTTATTTATCCCCCCCATAGCAGTTTGGCAGTTTGACATAGTTATGAATTCCAAAAATAAATATTGGATTATGCTTGTAAACCACTCTGTTTATCTGGGCATGATTAAG
>JAQZBX010066285.1:0-16152 GCA_029593785.1 Cabassous unicinctus
GTCCTGGGGGCGGGGCTGCTGTAGCTCCAGGAAGCCATGTTCTTGGTTGGCTCCTGGATAAGGAAGAAGATGGAGGTAAACTGGCCACTCAGCAGCACACACCTTGCACTGCCCACCCTGATGCCAACGAGTGGTGTGGCCCGTGGAGCCAGCAGTGCCTGATCTGCCCCGGGGGAAAGGCCATCCTGGTATCGCCTGACGGAACACTGAAAGGAACTTCTGCCAGTTGAGGCCTGAAATTTCTCCCAGAGTACATCATGACTGGCTTAAGCACAGGACACCCCGAGATTCTCTTCTGAAATGCATACGCGCCTGGGAGGAGTCATGTATTAAGCTGCTATGTTTTCTGTGAAGGTTGTTATTCAGCTCAGATAGCCCCTTGATAGGAGAAATGTGTCTTCAGAGGAGTGAGTGAGCAGAAGCTGAGGAAAGGGGCATTCCCTCCGAGGAGGAGGAGGCGGGAGAGCGGGAAGCTGCTTCGCTGCCCAGCCTGAGGGAAATGGGAAGATGCCCATTTCAGGCAATCAGTGTGGGAGAAGACGCCACCAAACCCTGCCCCGCACCCCTCTGTTATCCAGTACAGGGGCCTCAATAAAGCCCCAGAAGAGGAAGCTCAAGTAAGAGAGGGAAAAAAGAGTGACCTGGGGACAGGGAAGAGAATTCCTTTGAGTTAGTATCAGGATATTGATTTTCCCAAGAGGTTTTCAGAGGCCAGTCTAGGCCACGGTTCCAATTCTGAGGAATTATCTGTCCATTCCCTCCTTACCCTCCCTCACCTTCGCAGGTGGCAGCTCCATGCACCCCAAACCACTTTTGTTACTGAAAAAAACTATGGAAATTCACTTTTGGTAATTGAATCATCCTCTGGAGGAGCCATGTAGGGGAAGGAATCCTAGGAGGACCCCTTCCATGAAAAGTAGAATCTTTTATGTGCAGTAAGGACAGCCAGCCTGGCTCCTACCCTAAATTCTTCAAGTCCAACTCTAGTGACTCTTCCCAAGATAGAAGGACAATCCTCACACCCAAATGAGAATCATAGCCCTGTCTCCAGCCTTCTGGGAAATACTCCTCAGTCAGGTAGAAAACCAGCACCTCCATTTCAGCCTGTGAAAGTTGCCCAGTGCTCAACAGCCAACACTGACACCCTGCCTGCCCCTTCTGCCCTCTGAATTCCTGAGCTAACCCTAATCTGCTGTCCCCTGCAGGTACTTTGGGGCCTCCAGCTGCTTGTCTCAACTCCTGGTCCATCTCCTCCTTGTCCATAGTTCCAGATTGTGCAAAGCAGGGGAGATTTGAAGACAAAGAGAAGGAGCGCTTTTCTCTTTACATAGATGACATATTTACTCTTACACTCTGTCAAGGTTATAAGGAGGAAGCTCCCAGGGGGAAATATGCATTTACTGTCCAAGATGGGCTCACAGATGCCGAGTTGTGTTACATGGAGTCCCTGAGCACAGAGGAGAGTGATTGGTCAGGGGGCAAGGATGGCAGCTTGGAAGCCCTTGGTGAGATCTGGATTTCCCAAGGGCATTATCCACAAAAGCCATGTCTGCCCACATGGGCTGTCCCCCACCTCCTCAATTAGTGCCCTGATGGAGCTCCCTGAGGGAACGCAGACAGAAGGAAATGTAAGGAGGGAAAGAAAATGCAGCCCCAGTGGAGTGGGGAGGGGATCTGCCATCCCCTCACCTGCTCCATTTTTATACAGCTCTATGTCCAAGATATCCACTCTTCTCCTGGATGTGTGAAAAGGGGGCATGTCCCTGTTCCCACCTTTTTTCCCTGCACCTAACTCCTCCAGCCCCAGGTTCCAGTTTACCTCTGCTACCTCATTTAGTCCTCATAGTGACTAAGATAAAGATGTTTAGGGCCTTTGAAAGGATAAGGAAAAGAAGCCTGAAGAAATTAAGTTACCAGTCTAAGAGCCAGGATTTAGACACAGGTATCCTGACTGAAAAACCAGCCCCGCCCAGGGGTCCTTCCATTACACACACTGCACCTATATCACACTCTGGGAGTTAGGAATTCCCTACTATGGGGCCACACCAAAATTTGTCCTTTCAGATTGTTGCCCAGTTATGACTTGTTGCATCACTTTTGTGTCCATTTCTGGTAGCTGAGGTAACAAATTACCACAAGCATGGTAACTTAACAAAAATTTGTTCTCTCAGAGTTCCGAGGTTAGGAATCCAAAATTCATTTAACTGGACTAAAATCAAGGTATTGGCAGGGTCATACTTTCCCTGGAAGCTCAGGGGAGAACCATTCCTTATCTTCCCATGGCTTCTGGTGGCTTCTGGAATTCTGGGTTTATGGCTATGTCACTCTAAATTTCAAGGTCAATATCTTCAAATCTCTCTTCTCCACCTTCACTTCACCTCTGTGTGTCTGTCAAATATCCCTCTGCCTGTCTCTTATAAGGACACTTGTGAAGGCATTTAGGACCCACCTGGAAAATCCAGGATAATTTTTCCATCTCAAAATCCTTAATTTAATTACATTTGCAAAGACCCTTTTTCCAAATAAGGTAGTATTTACATTTACAGGTGTATTAGTCAGCCAAAGAGGTGCTGATGAGAAGTACCAGAACTCTGTTGGCTTTTATAAAGGGTATTTATTTGGGGTAGAAGCTTACGATCTCAAGGCCCTAAAGAGTCCAACTCAAGGTACCATAAGAAGTACTCTCTCACCCAAAGTCATTGGCCACATGTTGGAGCAAGATGGCGGGCAAAGTCTTCGAGGATTCAGCCTTCCTCCTTCCTCTTAAGGCGCCATGGTCCCAGCTTCTTCCAATCTCAGCTCTAGGCTGGTCTAAGACTTGTCTCTCTCTCTGGGCCTTGTTTCTTTCTGGGCTCAGCTGCTCAGTTCTCTTCACAAGGTCAGCTGTAGACTATTAGGCTCATCTCTCTTCCCGGGGCCTTTGCTGTGTCTAATGAGCTGTCTCTCTTCCTCTGCTAACAAAATGATGATGATGGACAACCTCCATCCCAAAAAGCAAAGAATATCTACAACTGTAAGCAAAACTCTTCCTTCCATATGTCCCATAAGATCTAAGCCCCTTCTCAATCTAAAGCAGGTATGCATCACCATCCACAAATCCTCAAGATTGAGAAATGAACAAACATAAGTGGGGAATACAACCATGGACCAAAGTAAATTTATCTTTTTTTAGTAGTGGAATAATTTGTAACATTGATATAAAGACATTGATTACCAGAGGTTATGAGGGAAGGGGGTTGGTGAGAATAGGTGGCACATAGGGCATTTTTAGGGCATTGGAATTGTTCTGCATGATATTGCAATTGCAGATACAGACCATTATACATTTTGTTAAAACCTATAAAATTCTATGGTGCAAAGTGTAAACCATAATGTTAACTATAGACTATAGTTAATAGCAACGCTTCAATGTTTGTTCATCAATTGTAACAAATGTGCCACACTAATGTAAGATGTTTTTAATATGGAAAATTTGAGAGGGGGAGGAGTGGGGTATATGGGAATCCCCTCTATATTTGATGTAACTTTTCTGTAATCTAAAACTTCTTTAAAAATAAAGTTCAAAAAATTAGATCTAAGGGAAAAAAAACAAAGGGCCCAAGGTAATTCTGATGCTTAAGAAGATACAAGAATAGCTAGGCCAGCAAGTATGCACATATTCTTAAAAACACATGCAACTCCATATATAGAGATTTTTGAGTAATTGTTTGTTTTAAAACAATGGGAACTTATATTACTCATTTATCTGCATTGTGTTTTTCTCACAAGCAATCCCTTGTAGCAATTTCTCCAAGTAGTTGGTATAACATTAATTTATTTTTCTTTATTAGTAGATACATAATATTTTATGGGATGTCTTGTAGTCCTTAGTGCTTTTCCCCAATAGTTTTAGTTTCCTTTCCTTCCAGGCACGTGATAGGACTATACTTCCCAACTCACTTGTGGTTGAACTGAGTGGTATGACTATTCTTAGCCAATGAATTATGATTTCTGGCATGAAGCATTTAATTATCTCCTGCAAGACCTTCCAGAACTCTTGTTTCCCTCTGGTACAGCAGCTAACAATACTCCAGATGGTGGTTGGGTCCTTGAGTGACTATGAAGCTTTTGGAATACATTTGTATTGTTTTAAGCCACTGAACTTTTGTTGTTATTACCACATCAATACCTAGCCTGGCCTGACTGAAATATGTTGGTATACCAGAATTTATCCAACCATTCCCTCTTGATAGACATTCACTTTGCTTCTTGTGTTTTGCCACTAACGCCAATAAACACCCTTTTACATATTTCCTTATACACTGGCATAATTGTGTGCAAATACAGAAAAATATGGAAGGTTACCTGGTTTTGTGGGGGACAGTGTGTGACTGAGATAATTAGTATGAAAGTGGTTGAAAAGGGAGAGAAGGAACTAAGCAAAAAAAAAAAAAAGCAAAAGCATATTCACATGGAAAGCTATGTATGATAGGATCATATTCATGCATTTCTGTGAAAGTATGAATCTGTGATCTCTATCTAGTTCTATATAAACATAACTATATCTATATATTTGGAAATTTAAAAACTTAAATTACTTAGTAATTTTTAAAAAGAGAATGATCAGACCATTTAAGACCCTAAAGAAAATGCAAAATGTTATTTGAAATGATCAAATATTATGGGGTAATCAAAAAGTTATTTATACTTCTGCTCAGGTTGCATTAAAAGATTAGGCATGCCACCCAAAGAAATGAAGGAAAAGGACTCAGGGCAGCCTGGTTTTGATGTGTTGGAGGAGGTAGAAGGAGGGAGGGAAAAGACTGGAATGTCCTTTGATGACAGGCCAGAGAGGGACAAGGAGCAGCAGGATGGCATTGAGAAAGCAAGTCAAGACTCAAGATCTGAAGATTTGAAGGGTGTGTGGGCAGAGCTAGTAGGTAAGATGCACCTGTGGGATCATCTGATCTAATATAATTTTATAAGAATGAACTATTTCCTTTTCATATTATCTCCAGTAACAAGCCTGTCAGAGTAAGAACCCAAAAGCATTTGATGATTAAAGGAATGAATGAATGAAGTGACTTGATTACACAGCTTATCAGTTGCAGATCCAGGAGTAAAATTCAGGTTCCCACTTCATTTTAGCCATAGTTCTTTCCAAGAGTGAACGGAAGAGATAGGCAGAGGGACAAAAGCAAGAGAGAAAAGGAGTGAGAAAGGGACATATATTGGGTATGGAGAAAAGACATCAGCAAGTCTTTCTCCAGTGTTCCAAGAACAAGGATTGTATAACAGATAGGATTTCCCTGCCTCTGGATGAACTCTGGACTGGATCCCCCAAGAGCATAGTTGCCCTGCTTCTCCACTACTGCCCATGAATGCTAGTGGCTGTCAGTCATACTTGCCCACCAGCCACCTCTGTCTTAGCCTGTCACTTCCACCAGGCCCTGGAGACTGATCATGTCAGGCAGCCAGTGGGATCCAGCACAGTCACCCAGTCCTGCCTCTGCTCAGCTGTCTGAAAGAGATTGGCTGGTATAGCCAGAAAAACTGATTACAGATATGTTAGTGAGGGAGGTAATTTTATTTTCTGTAGTCTCTGCTCTCTCTTTTGTTGTGTGTTTTGCCCAGGAAAAGAGCTCAATCTTTTAGTTGCCCAGAACTACCTTGTTCTCCATACCTAACCATGTCCTGAAGACAACATTTCCCAGACTGGTTATGTTAGCTCCTCATGAAATGTAGAGAGCTGGCTAAGATTCAACAGGGAGTTTAATAAAGGATCTGATAAACTCATCTATACCAAGGTGTTAAGGTCTGATAACCCCTAATGTGTTACCTTTCCAAGCAGATGTACATTACTATAAAGTAGAGAGAAATTAAGCTTTTTTATGTATTATCTGATAAGGCAATGGTCTCTGGTTCAATTTTCTGAATATGCATATGTTTGATGTAGGTGGCTTATAGAAACCAGGTGTTTAAGTATTAAATGATTTAGGATGTGATGAATAGAGGGTGGATGTAAGCTACTAAGAATTGAGCTTGAATTCTGTATAAAGGGATGCTTTTGACTGGAAAAAAATGGATTACACCTCTAAAAGTGCATGTAAGATTGAGGAATCCCAACAGTCAACCACAATAAAGGTTTATCTTTTCCTCATGTCATAGTTTAGTGCAAGTTAATTGGGTGGGGAAGATCATCTGTTCTATGCAGACCCTCAGGAACAATCCAGAATCCTTTCATCTAATGGCTCCAGTTTCCCTTAGGGTCTAAGAATAATGCATTGGGGGAAGGGATGTGGCTCAAGCAATTGGACTCCCATCTACCATATGGGAAGTCCTGGGTTCATTTCCCGGGACCTCCTGGTGAAAGCAAGCTGGAGACAAAGAGGAGAGACAATGAGAGACACAACAAACCAGGTTGTTGAGGTGGCTCAAGCAATTGAGTGCCTCTCTTCCACATTGGAGAGAGGTTTGGTTCCTGGTGCCTCCTAAAGAGAAGATGAGAAGAGAAGACAAGTAGATACAGAGAGCACACAGCAAATGGACGGAGAGCAAGATAGTGAGTGCAAAAACAACAAGGGGTGGGGGGAGTAAATAAATGAAATAAATCTTTAAAAAGAGAGAGAGAATAATGCATTGGGCCATCTAGGTCCTCTGCATTTAGCCTTAGAAGAGAGATGGTCTGGAAAAGGCCCAGGAAGTGACACTTCACACTATTGATGAAAACTAATCACATAACCCAACCCAGATTCCAGAGGGCTGGTAAATTTACTCTAAAGAAGTAAATTTACTTCTTTAGAAGAGTGGATATTGGGCAGTTCCATCAGTCTCTGCCACATATCCCCATCAAAAACCCCTCAGGTCCCATTGTCCAAGAGAAGACATGACCAAACAGGTTACTGCAGGGGCAGTGAGAATCATCAGATTGGTTTATGTGGCAGACAGACCCCAAGGTGACCCCCAATGAGCCCTACCTCTTGATGTTCATGCCTTTGTACCATCCCCTCCTCTTAACTGTGTGGATGGGACCCAAGACTTTCTTCTAAATGACAGAATATGGCACAGGTTATCCCATGATTATGTTTGGTATATGGCAGTGGTGATGAGATGTCACTTGTGTGATTACATTATGTCACATTGTATAAGACCTCACCTCTCTGGAGATTCTCCTCCCAGCTTGATGATGTAAGCTGCCAACTTGAGGAAGCCTCCATGGCAAGCAACTGTGGGTAGCCTCTGGAATTAGCCTTGGGTAAATAGTCAGCAAGAAACCAAAGCCCTCAGTTCTACAGCCACAAGAAAATGAACTCTGCTAACAACCTGAGTGAGGTTAGAAGCAAACTCACTCCCAGTTGAGCTTCCAGATGAGAATGCAGCCTGGCTGACATCTTGATGCAGGCTTGTGAGACCCAGAGAAGAGGATCCAATTAAGCCTTGGCTAGGCTCCTGATTCGGAGAAACTGGGAAATAATAAACATGTGTTGATTTAAATTGCTAAGTTTGTGGTAATTTGTTATGCAGCTTATACACAAATCATGATTACAGTAGAGGAAGTGGAAGGAGCCCAACTTATCTGACACATCAGAAAATGAGCACCCAGTCAAAATCAGACATGTCCAGGAAAGACTGTGGGGTGTCTGGCTATCAGTAGGCCATGGAGTGTGTTTGCAAGCACCTTAAAAAAAAAAATATATATATATATATATATATAAATATATAAAATAACATTTATGTAAGAAAATGCACATATATGCATATGTATTTATATATCATTTTACAAATATTGGTATGTACTGTGAAAAATCTTGATTTTTACGAACAATAAAAAATAAAAATAAAAACAAATAAATAAATAAGGGTAAGGTTTGGTGGCAATGTGCCATGTTACAGGAGTCCCTGTAGCACACATGTAAATGTGGGATCTTACATACAGCATCTTGCATTTTAGCAGCAGTAGAAACAAGTTGCCTATAAAATAGAAATAAGTACTGTGAAGTTTTAAATGGATAGATGAAGGCAGTAGGCATCAGCATTTATTAGGTCCCAGGTTTCTTGGAGAATCCTATGAAAATTCTGGATACCTTCTGCCTAGAAAAAAATGTTATTGTATACCTACACATAAAATTTTGCATACAATTTTAGGAATTAACAGATCCCTTGAAGCTTATCCACAGGTACCCCCACCAGGAACCCACTATGTAAGGCTTGGTGACCTAGACTGCTGGTTCATGTAAGTGTGAGAGTGTGACATAAGGTGACAGAGTCATACAGAGTACGAAAATGTTCTTGGAAAGCCTTAGCTTGTCTTAAATAAATGAAAAAATGTTCAGAGTGTAACCCAGAGCTCACCTAAAAGAGTTAGGGCTGGAATGAGTGGAAAGTGTATATAAAGTGGCAGGGCTGAAGGGCAGGGATGGAGACAGAGCCTTCTGGATTAACTTAAGCTAGAAAATCACCTGGGAGAAATACAGAAAAGCCAAGGATCTTGAATGGAGGCGAGCATATCATGGGTTAGAAAGAGGAGAGGCTGTTTCAGGGCAAGAAGGTGGAAATAGAAAGGACTGCAAGAAGCTGTGTTTCTAAAGGATCTCTGAGTTCTCTAGAATTGTTAAATTTTGTTTTCAATTCAATGACAATCCAAAAAAATTAATATAAGCATTTTAAGGATCATACGGGTAACAACCATATAACCAATGGATGATTTCATTGCTCACATTTGCCTTTGCATTTATGATCGTGTCAGTAACAATTAGCACTACAATAATTGACGTGGTCTAGTGAGAAAAGAACAGAGGGGAAATTACAGTGGAAATGGCGCGCTCCTGCCAAGTGAAAACCAAATGACTTCATGGATGTCAGTGTGGGTGCACAGAGTAGTACACGATTAGTGGGAGAATTGAGTCATCACAGGGCACATGGGCACAAACTCAAAGGACCTAAGGACCTGTTAGACGTTTTCGTGTCCTGGGGGGATGTTTCAGTTTTAGCAAAGCAATATCAATGGTAGCATCAAATTACTTTTATTAATTTTAATTGTTCAGTTTCTGTTATTTTCTTTGTCATTAATCTACAAATTTGTTCCGGTTTTGTGGGGGCTCTCAGGGATGCTCACAACTATCCAGTTTTTCTCTCCTTCTGGACATATGGCAGGATGCATTTGGGGACCCCTTCTGTTGTGTAGGGCATGCAAATGGTTCTGGCCATTGAGCTGAGTGGGAAGTAATAGACGTCATTTAGGAGTCAGAGCTTTTAACTGCATGCGGTTCCCTCAAGGGCTCTCTTTCCCTCTAGCAACATCTGAGATCACGCTAAGTATCTATTAATCCTCTCTCCACCATTCTCTGTGCCTAGGAGGCAGTTCTGCATGGACTGGCTCAATGAGCTCCCTTACACACTATTTCTGGTTGGGTTGGCCAATGGAAGTACTGGCAGGAGACCACAGGGCAGTGAAGCCAGGATAGTAAGTCCCCTGGGTCACTCGCTTTCAGATCAACAAGTGTTGTTCCTGTCTCTTTTTTTAGGTCCTGGTAACTGCTTTTCCAACTTGTCCCTTCAAGGTAAAGGGTGACTAGTGCTTAATAGCCCTCAGGTCCTAAACTAAAGCTTACTGGCTTCCCTAAACCCTGCTTATACCCTTTTAAATAGTATAATGCTCCTGAATGTGCCCTTTTTTTCTTGCCAGTGCCTGACTGATGCAGTAATGGCAGCTGATGGATCAGAGCAACTCTCTGAGGATCTGTGATGGCATGTATTATGTGAAGAAGTAAACCTTTATTGTTCATAGCCACTAATATTTTGGGATTTTTGTTAGTATAAGCAAACTTGACTGATGGAGTTTTTGTTATTATTTAAGATCTATAAATACAATACATTTAATAACTAGTTTTATGTTTAGAGATATCTTAAGACTACTTTTTCATTGGAGGAGGTCTGCATTAAATTTTCTTTCCTTAAAAGGAAACTGTATACTTCTCATACTGAGAAACACAGGTGAAGGGTTAAGATTTTGAAGCCAGACAGCCTTGAGTTTGTATTCTAGGGCTGCATTTTACCTTAGACAATTCTTTTAAACCTCAGTTTCCCCATGCAGGTAATGAAGATACATGAAGGTAATAGATGCAGCTCATAAGAAAGTTGTAAGTTTTAGATAATGCATGTAAAATGCTGAGCAGATGGTTTCACATCCTGCACTCGCTCTTTAAGGGATAGCTAATATCAACTAATAATAGTTACAATTAAATTGTTAGTAACAGTAATCTAAAGACTTGGAGTCTAGAGAAGAAACAGGTAGCCATAACTGGGCAAGGGGTGGGGAAGTTTGCCTGTACCTTATAAGGACTATCAGCTGCATTGGCGGCAGTTATTTTCAATGCCCACAATGTTTATAGTTCATATATCCAATTCCCTCCCATTGCAATAAAGCTTAAGTAAACATCTCAGCTGTCTGTGTGCACGTCTCGTGAACCAGGTCAGGAAGAGGTAAGGATGAGACCCATCACATCTCAGGAAACAGCAGTAGGATGGGGCAGGTATATGGGAAGGTAGGTCCTGGAAACAGATTTGGCAGCAGGGCTTAGAGGAGAACAGGGTATCTGCAACGTACCGGCAGACACTCAGCATCAGGACTGTCATCAGCAGCAGGCAGAGCCAACCTCTAGTTCCAGCCCATATATCAGGGGCAAGGCTGAAAAACAAGGAAAGCCTTGAGGTAGGAGGTACTTGGCAGGAAGTCAAGACAGAGTTCAAGGTACTGAAACTGGGGCAGAAGTGGGACTACTTATTCAAGAACCTGTTGCTTAACTGAGCAATGAGGTCAAGGCTATATTAAAACAAGGTAGACCTAAAGTTGATCTGGGACTTCCTGAATCTCTTCTGCCTGAGGTCAGGATTGGCCCTGGATGCTATAACCAGGCCTCTGTCAGATAAGCAGAGGTTTCATGTCCAGGAGCCTACAGTATCATGACCAAGAGAGCCAGAGGCCTTCTTCACTTATACTGGGGGTCGTGGCAAAGAGAGAGAACCTGAGTCCATCTAAAAATTTAGTTCAATTCAATAAAAAACTATAGAGTGTAAAGCTGGGGAACAGACAGGCAAAACCCCTGCTCCCTTGGAATTTTTAGCCTTGGGTTTGAAGTGGTGATGGGACACAGGGGATGGAGATTAGGGAAGGAAACAGTGAGGCGTGGCATGGGCTCTGGTTGATCCAGCCCGGCTGGGCATGTGAGCACAGAGGAGAGGCATGGATCTCAGCCAGGAGGGTGGATGTGGTTGGTCCAGAGAAGGATCCAGGAGGGAGCGGCAGCGAAGCTGAGCCTGAAGGAGAAGAAGGAGTTAGCCAGGCAGAGAAGTATGGGGTAGAGCAGGTGATCAAGATAGAGAGAACTGCCTTCATTTCAAAGTCTTTGAGACCGTGGGAGAGTGGCTTCTGATGAGAGCCAGTGAGGTAAGTTGGAGTCAGGTCAGGCCCAGCCTGACTGTCTTCTTGGAAAATTTAGTCTTTACCCTAAGAAAAATGACAACATCAGAGAATTAAGATCAAGTGAGGGAAACGACCAAGACCACATTTCAGCAAGACAGCTCTAGCTGTTGAGCTCATCAACTGAGAAACAAAATTGAGAAGCTACTAGGGTTTCTCTGAAGCCATGGAAACATGGGGCATAGAGGTAGGACAAAGAAACCCATTTTTCACCAACATTCCCATATCTTTGATACAACACTTCATGAAAAGCAGCAGTGAACGTTGTTCCTAAGGCAGGCTATCCAGGGCCAGTGCATGGTCCCCTGCTTTGTTGAAATCTGATTCAGTAAGACAGGTCAAAGGCAGGCTTGGTCCTTCTAGGCTGATTCAGTAAGACAGGTCAAAGGCAACCCCTTGGTCCTTTTAGGCTGTGGAATCCTCACGTCTTGGGATGTTGAACAGCTTCAGGGCTACCTATAGATGAACTAGCTGTTCCTTCCTGGGGCTTAGTCTTTCCCTTTGATCTTTCCATCCCTCCCAGGTGGGATGTGCTTAGGAGCTGGGCCAGCTGGGGAGGAAGGAGGTACCAAGTCAGCACTCCTCAGAAGCTCTGCATCTTCCTAGAACTGGCTGCACTGATAAAGCTGGATCCATTGCCACATGCTGAGGAAATCCTGGCACCCAACAGCCATTTTCATTATTAATGATGATGGTAATAAAAAATAATAATAAGTTTATAGCACTTTTATCCAGAGTAAGCTGTAAACAGGAAATAGTGCATTCAATCAGCAATGTGGTTTGTCCCCTCTTCTTTCTCTCACACATCCATACACCCACCAATACACATCACACACACACACACAGACTGCTCTTGCTTCATGATAACAGCTCACATTTGCCTGACGTTAAAGTTTATAAAGCACAATTTCTACATTTAATCTTCTCAACAGGGCTGTGAGAGAGCTGTCATTTTCCCCATTCCCCTATTAAGCAACTGAGCCTCAGAGAAATGAAATGAATTACTTAAAAGATCAGAGAATGAGAAAGTACTGATACTGAGACACTCACCGAGGTTGCCTGGCTGGGCCTGGTCAAGACACCACTTAGGGGGAGTGACCAGGGGCCCTGGAGCCAAGCCAAAGAGGCTGTGACCAGGAAAGCAGAGACAGAAGGGCTGATCAATGCAGGGGCAGGCATACAAGAAGACCTGGTTTGAAGAGAAGTGAGTTTGAAAAGCTAAAGCAGAGGGAAAATGAAGATAAGCAAGACTAAAGCGATTAAGAACTATCAGAGGCCAGTGGGGGGTTTAAGGCAGAATTCATCCTGGATGCAATTTGGTAAGGCTCTCTGGTTAAGAAGGGGTTTGTCTTTAAATCAATATTATCTCACTGGATGCTGACTCTAAATCCAAGCCACTCCTATATCCCAGGATTCTTATCCTGGGGTCCATGTGTATACAAAATTGCATGTGTGTATTTACAGATGTACATTCTTTTGGGGAGATGGTTCCTAGCTGTGATCCGCTTCCCAAAGGGATATTTGTGCTATGCTCTCAGCGACTGAACTGCCTTTACCATGTACCTTGGCATCTTCCCTCTGTCCACCCGAATTCTGAGATTCAAAGTCCTACCCAATTCCTTCTGGTCCTGGAGAATTCTTCTTTAGCCATTCTCCTAGCTCATCCCCAATTAATTGATTAATGGATGGATGGAGCACTTCTTTGATGCCTAAACCAGGTCCAGGCACCACAATAAATATAGAAAATAGCTAAGACATAATCTCACCTTATAGAATTAAAAATCTTGGATAAGACAGGACAAAAAAAGTCAAGAGTAAAAGGCAGCGTAAAAGAGAGTTGGAGAGATGCCACAAGTTGTCCGTCAGAAGAGAGAGATGCATGATATATAGATTATCAGGCTGCCTGATTGTTGGCTATGGTGAGGTGAGAGAAAACCTGGCCTTAGAGACAGGAGATCTGGATTTTGGTCCAAACAACAACTTACTGCACATTCTTGGGCAGATTACTAATGTCTTTCATTTGTAAACAGGGATACTAGCCGTCCTTTGGTGGCTGGGTGTTGTCATCATCATGATAGCGGATTACATAAACAGAAGTGGGCGAAAGGGCCCAGCTCATGGCCAAATGGTCTGCAGATGCTCTAAATCATCAGGATCTAAGATGTGGGAGCTGAACTGGCCTTTGCAGGCTGGTCAGGACTATACGCCTGGAACAGACAGTGGGCAAGCAAGTCACACGTCTGCCATCTTGGCTCAGGAAAATGAAGTTTAGCTATTAACCTATTCTTACCATCACCTCCTCCTCTTTGTCCTTCTCACTGGCCTTTTATCACTTACCATCATCCCCTAAGAGGGGTTTCTGTCCTCACTCCTTCCTATTTTCTGAGGTTATTGGTCACTTGGTACAACCATTAATTTTGGCTCAATGTTCTACCACTTTTTCTAGACACCTTCTGACCTAGCCAAACTGGACAGCTCAATACTCCCTCTTCCCTGAAAATAATCACCCAGCCCTTTCTTTCCTTTGTGCATATTTGTTGGTTGCTCTGCCTTGAAATCCCTCACCACTATGTCCTTTATTAAAATCTTACATCTGTGAGGATGTGCCAGAGAATATTAGCTGTCTATCACATCAGTAACTTCCCTACCACAGTGAAGACTTGTGACTGGCCAGTGGCTATCCACCCAGATACTATCTTTTCAACCTCCCCACCTCTTGAAAGTAATTGCGGCCATTCTTACCAATGGAATGTGTGAGTAGAAGTGATGTATGCTGCTTTCAGCCCAAGGTTTTTAAAGAAGCTAATGTACTTCTCACTCTTCCTTTCTGTTGGGTGATAGTAAATGGCAAAAAGCCTTAGAAGATGGAAGAGGCTCATAATTAAAATAACTAGTCCCTGAATCACTATGTAGAAAAAAATGTTACCTGCCTATGTTGGATTATATTTGAGCAAGAAATGAAATTTTGTGTATTAATTTACTGAACTTTGTAGGCTTATTTGTTATGGCAACTAGTTAGTGTAATACTAACACAAAAGCCAAATTAGTTTAAAATGGATTTTCTCTATGAAGATGTCTTTGATTCTCTTACTAAGAATTAAACCTCATTTTATTTGCTCTGAAAGCACTTTATTTTTGTGTTTTGAAATATTTCACATAAAAACATGTAGCATTATATGTAAAGTATATAGAGTAAAAATAAATTAAAGATCTGTCTTCCCAGGAGCTGGTTTTAAGATAAAACATTATTAACACCTTTGAAACTCTTTCTGTGATTATGTCTGATTATAATTCCTCCCTTGCACCCAGAAGTAACCACTATCCTGAATTATGTGCATATCATATTTTATCAGGAAATATATTTTACTATGTAGGTATTATCTCAAAAATATGTATTGTTTGGCATTGCATATCTAAGAACTTTTTAATAAATTGAAACATACTTTGTGTATCCTTTAACTCTCATTTATAATGGTCATTTATGGTTATAGATAGATCACAGGTTAATCCATTGTCACTTATATGAAGTTTCTACACTTTATTTTTAGCTGCTTCTGTTGATAGATCTTTTGCTTGTTTTTCCTCCATGATCTTTGCCATTATAAATATTTCTAATATAAACATACTTGCAGATGTGTAAGAATTTCTTCAGGATTGAAATTACTGCCTTGTATGGTGCTTACATTTTTAGCTTTGTCAGATAATACCAATTTTTTTCCAAGTCGTTGTACCAATTTACACTCTTACCTACAGTATATGCAGATTTCCATTGCTGTGTCAATACTTGATACTGTCAGACTTAAAATCTTTTTTGTGCTATTTTGATTTGTGTTCTGATGACTGATGTGATTAAGTATCTTTATCATGTTTTTATTGGCCGTACATGTTTTATTTCATGTGAAATGCCTTGTCATGTCTTTTGTCCAGCTTTCCATTTCTTTATCTTTACTTATTAATTCATAGAAATTATTTATATATTTGAATTCTAAACCTTTGTCACTTTGGGTGCCAAGTAACTTCTCACAGATTTTGGCTTGCATATCTAATTTCTTTAAGATCTCTTTGATGAACAGAAGATGTTAATTATAATGCAGTCAAATGTATCAATTTTTAGTATTTAATGTTTTTAGTAATTTATGCTTTCTATAACTTGTTTAAGAAAAATTTCCCTATTCTGAGACCAAAAGATCTTGTTTATTTTCTTCAAAATGTGGAGAGCTTTGCCTTTTATATTTAGGGCCTTGACCCATCTGGAATTCATTTTTGTTTATATTGAAAGGTAAGGATCCAACTTAATATTTTAAAATATGAATGAACAAATGTCCCAGAGCAACTTATTAAAAACCTAAACTTTCCCCCACTCACTTGCAAAGCTATCTCTGTAAAATATCAATTTTCTTTGTAAGCATGGACCTGTTTTTGGACTCTATTCTGTTCCACTGATATATTAATCTGCACATGCACTAATAGTGAGGCAGGATACAATAGGGACCTAAGGAGGAAGGCGCAGAAAACCTAAAAAGCCACATAAACACCACCTGGCAAGAGAAACTGAGGCAATGGCCTGCTGAATAGCATTAAAATGCTGAGTCACACAGGCAAGTTAAGAAGGGGCAGCTTAAAACAGTCACCCTGCAGCTTGCAGCACTCACCCTACAGCTTGTACAGCACACACCCTGCAGCTTACAGCGCTC
>JAQZBX010066286.1:0-16147 GCA_029593785.1 Cabassous unicinctus
CAATGTGGAATTTACTCCCAATCAGGTTCTCATACTATTACCCAGCTAAATCAACTGATTTGACTGTGGTTGTAAACTTATTTTAGACCCAAATACTTCCCCCCTTTATTATCAGGAAGTAATGTAAAATAATCGCACAGCAAGAGTCTGAATGTCTGTGTTTTTTTATAGAACCAAGGTAAATTTTGAGCGAGAGAGTTGTTTCTTTGTGCAAATCTCTCACTTTTAATTAAAAATATATAAGGAATGGATTTTGTGGTTTACATAATAAAATTGGTAATAGAGTCATCATCAAAAATTTGACATACATCAGAGATGCAGCAATTCATAGATGCTGATGAATCTACGCATCCATGAATCCATGCTGATGAAGAGCATGGATATAGACTGATTTGATTAAAATCAATTTAACAGCTGCAACTGAAGAGCAGCTGTTATGTTAAGGTGTAAATTGTTTTAACTTTTCGGTAAAATGTAGATAGTTACATTACCTACCTCCTGTGCCTTGAGGATAAAGGAATTAATACATGTAGTGCATGCATAATAAGTATTAGCTGCTTGTATTATTATTTCTATAAGAAAATCTGGCCTAAAAGCAGCAGGCCATCTCTCCATCTCTCAATTAACCTCTGAAATTCCCAGAAGACTGCTTATCATGCAATTAATGGACAGATAAATACATTGAAAACAAATTATTAGAAGGCATATGTTACCAGCATTGAAAGAAATATTTTTGGCAACTTGTGACTAAAGGCTCCTTTTAACATTTCTCAGAAAATAAGATTTCTCAGAACACAGTTTCAGAATGTAACTGTAGTTGTTAAAATACATAGAAATAATTAGCTTCAGAAAGTTTTGCCATGCAGCTTAAAAAAGAAATAAAAATAGGAATATTGGCCTTGTTCCTTATTTCTGTCTATACAATTATTTCTTTTGGGAAACACAGGCCTTGTCATTCAGTTGCATCTGGAAAAAGCCCAGTGCTAAACATAACTTGCATTTTCCTTTGACTATAATGGGATCATTTAATTTACATTTTGTCATATTTCTGTGTTTCTTAGCACATCAGGTTTCAATTCATCAAAGTAGGATAATATTTCATATTGACTGTCACAGAAAACAAGTGTCACATCTTCTGCCGATTCCATTACCTGACTCTAATCTCTCTTCAACACAACCCTCAAGCATTATCAGCCTCAGAGGAGAGTAAATTGAAAAATCAAAGAATGATTTTTAAATCTGGGCACAGCTGTGCTGAAAACCGAATTCTAAAAAGGGGCCCCCCCACACTCTCATCTCTGTTGTAAGGCTTGGTGATAATAAAAGAATGACTACGAGGGACAAAGGGACTCAAGCTTTCAGTGTGCAAAGCTCTTTATTCAGAGGAAACACAGACCTCTGAATGACTGACTGGGTTTCCACTTCCCCTAATTTTCCAGCAGCCAGCACAGGCAGATACAAGTTCCTCTGCCTTTCTTAGGCTGTCTAGGGCCTTAGCATAGACCAGCAGTCTCTCAGGATGGACTTTTAGGACACATCAGAGAGTCCACAGCTTAGGCCCATAAGCTAAAAGTATTGTAAAATATGTTACTTCTAATAACATTTTCCTGCATTATTATTAGAAAAAATGTCCTTTAAAAATTTAACAAAAACCAGAATCATCATTTCATAGTTTCTTCCTATTATTCAGATTTGACTTCATGTTGACTGTTTCTTATTAAGAATTTCCATTTATAAACTAGAGAAATACTAAAAAATAATATATCAGTCATCATTTTATTATATTCATAGTCCTGTTATGGTAAATAACAGTAATCGAAATCACTAGAATATGGGGTCAGTAACTCAGGAAATGTTTGTAAATTTTATAAATGTTTATAAAATCTATAACAATGCATATTGACATTTATTTATTTATTATGATATCAAATAAACACACCTTAAGTCACTATTAATGAAAGCATCCAAAATTTCCCGCTGAATCAAAATTTCTATATTTAAAAATATTAACATGCCATGTTTTGGGATTTAATTCTGGTTTCTCTTTTCTGTTCCATTGATTTAACTGTTTAATCTTATATGTGGTAGAATGAATTCTGTGCCCCAATTTAGACATGTTCTTGGTCGTGGTCCACATTACTGTAGATGTGAACCCATTGGAAACAGGAGCTCTTGAAGATGTTGTTTTAGTTAAGCGTGGCCCAACTGAGTAAGGTCGGGCTTTGCTCTGGATTACTAGAGTCCTTTATAAGCAGAAGAAATTCCAACATAGAGAGAGAATGCCACAGGGAAGAGCTGGAAGCCAGAAGTCAGTGGTAGCCCTCAAAGAAAGGAGAGGACGTGACCATGTGACTGGCAAGTCAAGGAACTCTAGGACCATGGGCCAGCCAGAAAGCTGCTGACCCTGGGAGGAAGCAAACCTTCTAGTTAATGCTGTGATTTGGACTTCTGGCCTCTGAAATCATGAGCCAATAAATTTCTGTTTTTTAAGTCAACCCATTGTATGGTATTTGTCATAGTAGCTCAGGCAAAACTAAGACACTTTTCCAGTGCCAAATTAATTTAATTAGAGTATCATCTTATACTTTAATATATTTTAAAAAATATTCTTTAATCATTTTTTTCATAGTTTTATCATTATTTTTTATTTGATTTTTGTTACAGAAACTTCTGCTGTGTTCTGTCATTTCTCCTTGGTCTATCTCTAATTTCAGCAGTGTCTGCTTTCGATAATTCCTTGAGAAATCAGACTTACCTATCACTGTCAGCATCCTCAACAAAGTCAAGCCGTTACCTAGAATTGGCTCAATTTGAGCTCTAGGGCCTCTTCGAAGACCTGGAGCCTAGTTGGTGCAAGTACAAGTCCTGAAATTAGCCGTCCTTGAACTAGGTAAAGGAACTGGCAGAAAAAAACACTCTAGCCTCCCAGACCTGAGTCCACAATTCTTGGAGGGGGGGTGGTATTCTGTACAATTTGCAGGAAGCCACAGGTAATCAAACAGAGTTCTTCTCCCTGTTCTCCCTGTACCTTCATTCTTGCTTTCTGAGATCATCTACTGAATAAGCCACTTGCACTTAAATCCCTATTCCAAGATTTTTCCCAAGTGAACATCAACCAAAATGATCTTTCAGATAATTTTATTTAATTTCTTGAAAATTTATATTTTACACTCACATTGGTGTTGCATTAAACGTCTATATTAATTGTGGAAGGATTGATATTTTTATGATGATATCTAAATAATTGTTATATGTTTAAACTTGTTTAGATATTATTGTTAATTTCTGATGAAAAGACTTCATAAAATTTTTTCATGTAGATTTTGTGTCTTTCCTGTGTATTTTTCTTATTATTTGAAAGTAGTTTATTATATTAATTTTACTCTTGCCAATAGGATATTTTTATTCATTCCCATTTCTAATATTTAGGACTAAAATGCAAAAATTTCCTCTGTCTAGCCATCCTAACAAATTTCCTTATAAATTCAAAGTTTTCTTCTTCTTTCTTTCTTTTTTTTTTTTAAAATAGAGACTTAGGGATTTCTAGGTGTTCATCTTTCCACTGGCAAAACAAGGTGATTCTGAAGTTTATGTATGTGACTTCATTTTCATCTTTTACTCAATTTGCAAAATCCTTCAAAGTAATCTTAAACAACAGTGGTGAGAGTGGGCATCATTGTCTAGATCACGATTTAAAAGAAAATATTTCATTGAATCACCATTTTACATAATATTCACAGTTGGATACTGGTAGATAGCTGTTATTATATTTATATGTATGATGAGCCAATAAATTTCTGTTGTTTACGCCAACCCATTACCTTCCAGCCCAGTGATACTTAAGAGTTTTTATTAGGCAGAATCAATTACATTTTATCAAATGATTTTTCAACATCTATTTATATGATCAAATGATTTTTTCCACTCTTCTTATTTTTGATGTAATTGATTTACAGAGTTGTAGCTGGTCTTCCAAAATTGTTGGAATGCTTCTTTGTAAGATTCTTTTACAATGCCAACCAGGAACCTATACCGTACAAGTTTGGGTACTCTTTTAAAGATTTTGGTATATGTTCTAAACCAACAAACTATATATGGTGCTATTTCTACCAAGGCTAGTATACATGGATATGGTTCTCTCCTCCATTATACCTAAAAACCCATTTAGAAAATATTTGCTTCTTATCCTGCATTTTTAGACTGTTCATTTTGAGGTCTTAATACTCATGGGAAGATTCTCCCTTTAGAGGACACATCAATGGTTCTATTAAATTAGAACTTGAAGTTGCCTTCCACATCCCAGATAATCAAGAGTCCTCATGCCATTGAACAAATAGTCTAAAAGAAGTATGAGTTAGCTGGTGTAATTAATTCTTATTAATAAGGGATATAGGATTGGGACAGTAGGAATATATCTGTAATCCAGGAAACTCTTTGGGATGTCTCTGGGTGCTGTCACTCACAGTGGTAAAATTTAAGAAACAACTACACTGATCCATCCAGGCAGGAGCATCAAAATTCAGATATCTCAGGGATAAAAGTTTGAGTCACCCCACCAGGTAAAAATCCCTGACCACCAGAGGAGCTGTTTCAGAATTAAGGGAGTATGAAATATGCAATAAAAGGAAGACCATTACAAATAAGGTAATATGACTTGCAAAACTGAATAATGTAATATATATATGTACACACACAAATGACTTCCCCCTTATCTCTTCGACAAACTCTTTTATGTAAAAATTGTTGTTGGTAGTTAATTACATAATTTAGCTCTTAGGTTATAGAATATTTAGGAAGGAATGTAATTAAATAGAAGAGAAATAAATCAATAAATTTCACATAGAATCACAAGGACTGATGTGACTCTTGTCAACCATTTCGATGAAGATTGAACAATGTTTTGTTTGCTTGAGCAAAACATGCACTATGATGTTGCCATTGCTATTGTGTTAATATTTAAGAAAGAGGAGATAGGTAATTATAAATGTTGAGTAGAAAGGTTTTACTGTGTTGCCCATAATAAATTAATACCCAGTACCCATTTCTACTTCCTTATAGTAAGTTTCCATGTACTACAAAAGCTGAATAGGTAAAACAAAATAAAATATTTCATCTTTCTTTGCAAGAGTCTGGATGCCAATAAGTTTTCATCAAACGGATTAACTTACACAAGTTTGTGCAACAGATTTTGCTTTGTGCTGTTTTAGATATTTGTGTTTTCAAACAAAGTCAAAGAGATTTGACTGTTAAGAGACCTCCTGCTATGACAACAACAGCGAGACCTGACATTCAAAGATTCAAATCACCAGATTTAAGAATATCATGAGGCAGATGAATAAGAAAACAGCATGATGCAGTCTTGAAACTTATTACCCCATCTCCATCTAACCTTTTTAATGTTTTTCTTATAACTACATCCTTATTTCAAATCACATTTTCCTAAATATATATAAAAATTCTGTTATTTTCTTTCAAAGACCATTGATTATTATAGACCCATGTGGGGAGAAGGAAAAGAAAATTTGGAGAAAGGTAAGAAAAAAAGCAAATGTTTCTAAATTCTTTATCTTATGAGAGGAGGAAATCAGGGATGGATTAAAAGGTAATGGAAGGGAAAATAAGGCATCTTATGGTGGGAAATAGTTGGAATCTTGCTTACAAATATAAGTAAGTCATACATGTCTGAATGCAAGAAAAGAATAGACATTATCAACTGAATAGAAAAATACTGGTGAAACTCAAATTTATTCATAGTGAAAATAGAATTATTATACCTCATGCTTTCCAGTCATTAAATTTTTGTCTTAAATGTTTCTAGCACTTCATCTTCCAGATGATTATTTAGACCTGTAAATTTGCTAGATTTTTTTTTTTATTATTTAGGAAAACATTTTTCAATCATTTAGTCTTTTTAAAATTGGTTTTATTTAAGTGCATGTATTTGGGTTCTTTAACCTGATTCTCTTGCCTCTATGATAAATGGAAACAAATAGTATAAAAAGTGTGATAAAGTGAAAGTCCAGTATCAAGATTCAGTTTAGAATGATGTCAATATATTTCATATTAATACATAAAATACAACTTCAATTAAAATCCTGAAAGGATTTTTTTTCAGATTTTGACAACTTAGTTCTAAAGTTTATATAAAATTATGAATGGGTAAGAAGTTGGAAATCGATGAGAATGAAAGGAAATTTATGATTGGAGATATTAAAGTAATTACAGAGATATATAGCTTCCTTTCTGAAACATACTTCTTTATGTGCACTGTTTAACCCTGAAAACATATTACTTTTTTGTTTGTCAAATATTTATTCCACTTTTTTCTCCTAAGGCATTGAACGTAGGGTACAAATAAAAAGCAAACCTATTCATTTTCATATTTGATCCTTTTAACTTTCTCTCTGGATTTTTTTTTTCCCTAATGTCTGGAGAAATCTTGGGCTTTTGCAGTAATTCTCAGGTTATTAAAAGTATATAGTTTAATCTCAAAACCCATTACTCTCATCCCTCACCCAGGTTGATGACTTCAGACAGGGAAACTGGCCTCCTCTCTTGCTCTTTTTCCTTCCTTGCCTGGTTGCAAGTTGATGTCTATAGCCCCTCCAGAGTCACAGCGAATAGGAAAGGCCTTCATGACTAGTAGACATCCATGCTGTCATGAGAACACTCTGCAGATCATGGAAGACAAATATGATGTTTTCTCTTAGTGGGCACTTCATTGGTTTCCTCATAAACCCCTAATCTGGGTCCTTTTGGATGTAATACTCTTAGCTGGTTGTGGCCTTTCTTATAGCCCTTGCCTTCTAGTGGTCTATTCCTCTAAGTACACTTCTTTTGAGAATGGTTCTTTATAATGTAACTCACAACCAGCTTGCTTCTTCATAGTCTATATCAGGACACAGGAGTCATAGAAATGTCGTTGCTTGACCAAACTCAAAAAGTGTTGACAATTCTCAAGTCAGACCCTTTGTTTTCCCACCAGGCAGCTTCTTTCTTTTAGATTTTTTGATGTAAAAAAGATCAGAATTCCTGTATTCCTTAAATTCCAAATGACCTTTCCCAATCCTCTATGTACTTTTCTTAGTGTCAACTTCACTAGAATTAAAGTAAGAGAGAAGCAGCCTCAATCCTCTTCAAAGATCCATTTACCTATCTAATAGTTCTTTATACAGACATTTTTACTATTTTTTCAGCCTCCCCAGATCAGACTGCCAGCCTCTCTTGATTAAAGTTGTCTAGATGAGTGATGAGCTAAGAGTCTCAAAATATTTTTTGTAATCCTTTCACCTATTTAAATGGACACTAGTTTCTCAGGTGTGGGTCTTTTTCTGAAACTCCAAATCAAAAGAAAAGTGATAATTTATATCATCTTACAAATTTTTGCCAATGAAAATGGGCAAATTATCTTTGTCTTCAATTCACAGATTTTGGTGTACACATGATAGATAGATAGATAGATAGATAGATAGATAGATAGATGACATTCTACATCTTGAAATAATTTTTCAATTTTAGTAGCCTAGTGCTAAGATAACATCTTAATGCTAAGCTTAGACTATTTTAGTCTGCCAATATATATTCATAATTTCCTAATTTTTGTATATTATAATGCTATATTATTTTTGCTAAAAATTCAATTATTATACATTTTCCTTCCCTGCTTAAGTGTCAGTTATTGCTGTTTTTTATGCAGTTGTAGTTTGCAATGATATTCAATGCTTCTTTCCAAGGATTTAACTTTATATGATATTACTAACTTTCCCCACTTTCTATCTCATGTATTTCCCTGGCCTTCCTTTACTCATTGTTTGTTTCATTCTCCAACACTATATCTCTCTCTGTTTTGCTACGAACCTGTAGACAAAATGAAGTTAGGATGGGGTTTTGTTCATATGTGTGTTTGTGTAACCAAGCCAAACACATCTGAGAATTTTTTCTGTTGTTCATGCTCATGAACAAGATTGTTGAGGCACAGGAAAGTCTTGGATTGCAGTCTTTCACTATCATATTAGAATCCATTGATGCTTTGGTGGTTGTGCTTCTAATGTTGGTCAGGAGAAGTCTATCTTTGATTCTTCTTTTTACTATTTAGATAATTTGTATTTCATTTAGGTAATCTAATGCTTATAGAATTCTTTTCTTAAACTTCAATAGCTTAATCAAAAGATATTCTGGAATTCATTAATTTGTATTACTGCATTTTGGTTATACTTTAAAAATTCTATCTTGAATTACTTTTTATAGTGTATTTTTCTTCTTTATGAAAATGCAGTGTCTAAGTGTTTGATCTCTAAGGTTTGTCTTTCATAGCATCATTGACATAACATTTCTTACATTAAATATAAAGTAACACTCATAATAGAATATAATATCTTATAAAACTCCAATCTAGATTCTTAATGAAGAAAAGAAAGCTAAATTACATTTTAAATATTAAGCCTTTGTTCCCACACACATTTTCTATCTATATAAAACTAATCCAATAAAATAAAATAAAATAGAATTTCTTGCTATATCAGACTTTTTGCATTCATCACATAAAAATTAAAGTATTTGGAGATGAGAAATTAATTGCATGTTATAATAGCTTACTTTTTCTGAATCTTTTTATAGTCTAGCATTAAATATGCTAAGTGTTTACAAGCATTAGTTCCAGAGATACATTTTTTTACATTTAATTTAGATGTAGCCTTTAGACAATTTTGGAAGTTTTAAGTGAAAACTCAAGGCTAATATAGATATTGAGAACATGTGGAAGATAAATGAGCATAGTCAGGAAACTGCAGCACAAAAATGCATTATCTAGAATTATAGACTTACTTATATTACAATTTCTCAACCACTTACCATTTAAAATGGATCTTAAGCAAGCTTTTTGTAACAAGTTTAATATTGTCACATGTAATGTTAAAAGATAGTTGCACAGATATTTCATATTCTGTTTAATATTTTTAAAATACAAAAAAAGCAGTTGCATTCCTCTACAATTTAAGGTGAAATTCATGACTGCCCTAAAATATGTAGTTTTTGTGACATAATAAGCCTGAGTCTCTTTTTAACTTTCTTATATTTTCATTGTCTTCTGTGAGTAAGATCTTTGAAGAGTGAAGAGCAGGTGGAAGGGGGTGGAAGAACAAATAAGGGAATACAGAAGAAGAAAAAATTCTTACATGTTATTAAGCTCCCATCAATGTCTTAAATGCACAAACTCAGCATTGTTGTCCCTACTTTGCCTATAGAGACAGGCTGAAAGACTCGAAAATGTCAACTTGTTAAGCACTTAAGCAAGAAAATAGTAAATCCAATAACCAAGAAATATACAATAACTTTTGGTTAACAAGAGCTCTTCTCACATTCATGAGAATGTGAATCTTCTCACATTCCAATAGATCCTCTCTTCTCTAAATAGAAGCAGGTTTCTAATAATGTACTTTTCAAAGATAAGTAAAGTATAACCAAGAAGTTAAAATGATTGATCAAAATTACAAAATTAATTTATATTTTACTATTACCTATAGAATTAATTTTTTTTCCAATTTTGATGATCCATACTACCTTGCTAATATCTTTCACACTTAGTAGCTTTGTAATCACTTATTTTAGATAAAATTTTAATTTATGCCATAATGAATAATATGTGATCTATTTCTAAAGCGTTTTATATGTACAAAAATATTTGTGTTTTAGTTTCTTAGCTGCTAAAACAAATACCATACAATGGGTTGACTTAAACAATGGGAATTTATTGGCTCACAGAATTTTGACTGTAGGAGAAGTACAAAATTGAGGCATCAGCAAGGATGCTTTCTCCCTGAAGACTATGGCCTCTCAGGCTGGCTGCCAGCAATCCTTGGCATGCAGATTTTCTGTCCACATGGCAATGCACATGGTGGTGTCTTCCTTCTCTCCCAGGTTCCATTGACTTCTAGTTTCTGGCTGCTCCCCATGGCTTTCTCTCTCTCTGCCTGAATTTCATTCTACTTATAAAGGACTCCAGTAATCCAGCTTAAAGCCCAGCTGGATTCAGTTAGGCCGCACTTTAATTGAAGTAACATCTTAAGAGATCCTATTTACAATAGGTTCACAACCACAGGACCAGTGGTTGGGACCTGAACTTGTCTTTTGTGAGGGACATGATTCAATCCACAACATAATGATAGAGAATTTCTCCTATAAGGAATGCTCTTCAGACTTTACTGAGACAATGTAAGTTTAAATTCCATAAAAATTAGCCAAACATATCATCTAATATTTTAAGACAGCATCAGTATGATTGCTTATGTTTCCGGATGAAAAATTTAAAATCATGGGAGAAGAAACAATAACTGAGACTATTTCTTTTAAAGCTAAAAGCCATTAAGCCAAATTCTAATTTTAAAACTTCCAGAGAACTAGAATAGATTATGAAAAGGACTGAAGAAAGTAGATTTTTTGTTTGGTTTGGGAAATATTCTAAAAAGTGAGCACCAAATTCTATTCTAGTTCTATTATGATTTTTATTTCATGGGAATAAGTGATTAGGGGAATAATCAGTTTGAAGGAGAGCAGTTTTCAGGGCATATACACAATTTTGAGAACCCTCATCTAAACTACAAAGAAGAGTTTAGAAAGGAGTGCTGTGGGTATACATTAAAGAGTAGGTCTTTGATTTTTATAGTTTCTTGAGAGTGACAGAGTTGGACTCAAATAAGTCCTCCCTGCACATGGTCCATCAGTCCCTTCTATTCAAACCTATATGTGATGCTGGAGTTGTTAGGTGTACTTCCAGAGACTGAAGTCTCTGGCCTACCTATGTGCCAGCTCTTCCTGGAATCTCGGTGGAGCTGCAACTCCTACCCTACAGCTCAATGGACTCATCCAAGTGGCCTGGCGAGGAGACGATGATGGGCAATGGCCGTCCCAGGGAATGGAGAGGGCCTGCAGCTGCAGGCAGGATAAACCCATCCACCGTATATACGGGATATAAGCCCTCTCCCACTTGGAGGTGGAGGGGACATCACCATCCCAGTCCCTTCAGGATTGGGGGAGGAGCTGTGGACTAGAGTGGACTTGGTGGTATTCTGTTGTAGACATATTGTGATTCAAGCAATGGAAGAAATTGTAACAGTGAGGTAGAGCCGGTGGCCACTGGACGTTTTTGGGGCAGGGAGAGGAGGGGCAGTTGAAATACAGGGGCTTTTTTGGGACTTGGGGGTTGTCCTGAGTGGCATTGCGGCAACGGATGTAGGCCATTTTCCATCAGCATATACCATGCAGAACCATGTGGGAGAGAGTGTGGTCTATGATGTGAACTGTGGTCAATGCTCGGTGGCAAGGCCCCAGGATGTGTATATCCATTGTGGGTGTTGTGCCACTCTGATGAAGGATGGTGGTGTGGGATGTTCTTGGAGGTGTGGGAGGTGGGGAACATGGGAATCCCTGTAATTTCTGAGTAATATTTAGGTAATCTTAGCACCTTTAAAAATACATATATATATATGTATAAAAAATAACATTTATGTAAACAAATGCACATATATGCATATGTATTTATGTATCATTTTACAAATATTTGTAAGTATTGTGAAAAATTTGATTTTTACCCATAATAAAAAAAATAAAATAAAACAGCCTAATAATAAAAAATATATATATTTTCTGATTCAAATTAGTATTAGAGACAGAAAAGAGAATCAAAATATCATGCATTATATATTTGTTTTCCCAATGTATCTTCCATAGAAACTTGTGCAGTTTGCAAATTTATATATTTTCAATTTAGTGTGACAAACTCAATCCAGAATGTGAGACTCTTGCTAAATTATTTTCACTCTATTACATTGTATTAGTCAGCCAAAGGGGTGCTAATGCAAAGTACCAGAAATATGTTGGCTTTTATAAAGGGTATTTATTTGGAGTAGAGCTTACAGCCACAAGGCCATAAAGAGTAAATTACTTCCTTTACCAAAGTCTGTTGCCACATGTTGGAGCAAGATAGCTGCCAGTCTCTGCGAGGGTTCAGCCTTCCTCTTCCTCTTAAGGCCCCATGGACCAAGCTTCTTCCGATCCCAGCTGTAGGCTGGCATGAGTCTCGTGTCTCTTCCTGAGGCTTGTCTCTTTTCAGGGCTCAACTGCTTGGTTTGCTCCACAAGGCCAGCTGTAAACTAACAGGCAAATGGCTCGGCTCTCTCCCTGGGGCTCCAGCGTCAAAAAACTAAGCTCTCTCCTCTGCAGTGTAGTTTTCTATGTGAGTCTCTTCCCACCAATGGTCTATTGATGTGGCTGAATCAAAGCCCTAATCTTATTTAATTAAGTAAAAGTGAAACCTCTGAACTTAATATAATCAAAGGGTATCACACCCAGAGGAACAGAGCAGTTTACAAATATAATATTTCTTTTTGGAATTCATCAATAATATCAAACTGCCACATACACCATCATCACTAATAAAGTGTAACTGAATATTTTGTTGCTGACACCTGATATTTGGCTGAATAAAATTCACTGGCCATTAACTTTACGCCCAGAATTGCTGGCTGAGGTAAAAATTAATATATCAAAGTAAGCAAATTTAAGTCACAAATGTGACCTTATGCATAGTAACTATATTAAATTTTTAAAAAATTTGCAGGGATGTTTATGAAAAAAATTTGCATGGTTTTGCTTAGTGCAATAAAAATGAGATAGGGTAAAGTTCATTCCAATTAATCTGATTTCTTTAGTCCTCATTCATCAAAATAGTCCACTATTAAGCTTTTGAAAATAAGTACTTGTGAACCATCATCTCGCTGCATGTTCTAGCTTTTAGAAGAACCACAGAGTGACAGAGATTTTGTTTCCTAATTCTGACATGTCTTTCCATGTGCCATATCTTAGCTTTAAGAACACACAATAGCTGCAGATAGGTTTAATGATTGCTGAAAATTAAAGTTCTGTTAATTATATGGAAAAATATGTCTAGCACTATGCTAGTTTCCCAGGTAAACATAATAGAAATAGAAAATACTTCAAAAATAAAGTTCATTTGGGTGTTGAAGTAGAGAAATAGTGAGTTGTGCTTTCAATGAATTCACCTTTGCATAGGGCAAGTCTTTATAGTAGAGCTGTTGAGATGGAAATTGGATAGGTGATTTTGTAGTTTAGGATCTCTCTCTAGTAATTAAAGAAACAGATGATTTGGCAGTTCCTCAGGAAACTAAATATAGAACTGTCATATGATCCAGCAATCCTGCTTCTAAAAATATATTCAGAAGAACTGAAAGCAAGGATGTTAACAGATATTTGTACACCAATATTCATAGCAGCATTATTCACAATTGCTAAAAAATGAATGGATAAACAAGAGTAGTATATTCATACAATGGAATATTATTAAGCTGCAAGAATAAATGAATTGGGGAATCACATGACAACATGGAGGAAACTTGAAGATATTATGTTTAGTGAAATAAGATGCAAAAGGATGAATATTGCATGGTCTCACTGATACAAACTAAATACGAGTAAACTTATGGAGTTGGACTGTGAAGTGTAGGTTGTTGGGAGATGGAAGGTGGGATGAGAATGGGTGGATGATGCTAAAGGTATGTAGAATGTTTTATAAGGTCAAATGTAAATATGTGATAATGGCTGGACTTGATGGTAACATATTATAGTGAATGTAACAAACACTGTTGATTTATGGATGTAATTGTGGCTCAAATGAGTAGTCTAGGGAGATGAATGTTAGTTGGAGGACAGCTGGAGAATAATAAAAGGAACGTATAACAATGATTTTGGCAGTAGATGAGGATTCTGGTTAAATAGTATATATACAGGAATGTTGTTCTACTAGGTGTTGGGGGTGTCATGATACGTGGGAAAAACATAAGTAATGTAATTTGTAGACTATAATTAGCAACAACATCGCAATGTTTTTGTAGCAAAAGCAAAGGGGGTATTATATTAATGCTAAAGGTGAAAAAAAAGAAATACAGGGTTTGGTTTAGTGAGGCATGAATATAATTAAGCATTTTTTTCCTCTTCATTTTTTAATTAATAATGAGACCTTGACTATGTCATTTAAGTAAACTGTGCTTTTCTGTGTATCTTTCTGAAAACTAGGAGAAAATTTGAGTTAGTAGTTGGAAATAAATGAGATAAAAGTGCCCATGGAGCAGATGTAGCTCAAGTGGTTGAGCACCTGCTTCCTACATATGAGGTCCTGGGTTGGATCCCCAGCCCCAGTACCTCAAAACAATTTTTTTTTTTTTGGTCTGGACAGAACTTTTTAGGGATAATGCTTTCATAACTTGTTGAGCTTCCTTTTTCTGTTATTTTATTTTTTTGAATTTGAAAAATTTCTATTTAAAAAAAAAAAAGAAACAAATAGAAATAGAAATTTTATGTCCTTGAGTATCCAAATATCCTTTGGAAATTTTAAGTTGTAGAATAAGGAGGAAAAAAGGGGAAACCAGAGAAACTAGTAAAAGGCCAATTAAAGGACAAAAATCAAGTAATAAAATTTTGCAAGGAGTTTGAGATGGATGAGCTGAAAGAACAGATGGAGAGTTAGGGGGAAATGAAGCAACAATGCTAAAATACAAATGATTTTCATGAAAAGTAAGGGGGGATAACAATATCAAATATAGCCAAATAATCAAATGAGGAATGATATCCATATTCTTTTTTCCATGAAGATACTTGTGAGGCTAGTCATTATAAAAGACATCTTAAGAAATGCTACATTAGAGGAAACAGAATAAATGCCTGCTGATGTGAGATCACAGCACGGTCAATGTGGTTCACTAAGGCCTATGTTTTCAATTTTCTCCATGACACATATATACTGGGGATCATTTAATAAGCATGTGAGCAAAAGTTTTAAATATAAAGGTTGGAGTGCAAAGAACAAGTTTTGAAAGGGCAGCTTTATAAAGCTGATTGAAGAATTAACATGAGATAATATCAAAATGGTGTCTTTTCAATGGCAAAAAAAAAAATGTGGTGATCTTAGACATCATGTATTTATATGAGGGTTCTCTATCCACTACTGTGTTTTACAGACTGTGGTCCGAAGTAAAGAAAGGCAATGGTGTGACAATCAATTTTAGGAGGTAGCATATCAGGGAGGAGAAAGTATACCAGGGATACCTAACTATATTCCCCAAAACCATGCTCTCTTCAGCAGTGTTGAGATGGTGCTGGGAAGTGGCTATCTACTTAATTCAAGCACTAGGTTTCATAGCCTCTTAAATCTAATTCAAGCCATGAGAATAGTTAAGACACATGGAATGCGAGTCGAAGTGATATGCGTTACTTACAGGCTCAGATGGATAGAGCACAAGCAAGCCTTCTTCATTTTTCTTTCTTCCTCTGCCAAATAGATATTGACACATAATTTGACCTTACTAAATACATCAGCCTAAATTACAATTAAGGTCATCACACTCTGAGATTCTAAGAGGCATGAGTATCAGAGAACATAAATTACATTCACTCTTGCAATACAAATAGCTTTTAAAAGACATGAAGTGTAGGCATTGAAAATATGGTTAAAATTGACTCTGACATACAATTATTACATAGTATTCAGAATATGTTAACACTAATCCTAGAGGAATCATGAATTAAACTGTATATCTCAGCCAAAGGACAATAAGAAATGATAATATAAAATATATGTATCCATATTAGTAGAAAAACATTGAGAGGGTTCTACACACACACACACACACACACACAGGAGGTGAAAATGGTATATAATGCTGCTCCCACACTCTCCATTCACACATTATAGGAAGAGAGTGTTTAAAAAAAAAAAAAAAAAATCCATCAGCTTGAGCAGTAGAATGGCCACATGGAATAGACAACCACCCTGCCCCCAATCCCTGCTCCCTACTGATTAGATTTTAGATAAACAAGATAAACTATTGTATACCATGCAGAACAGTGTGGGAGAGAGTGTGGTCTACGATGTGAACTGTGGTCTATACTTAGTGGCAAAGCCCCAGGATGTGTATATCCATTGCAGGTGATGTGCCACACTAATGAAAGAGGTTTATGTGAGATGTTATGGGAGGTATGGGAGGTGGAGATCATGGGAATCCCTCTAATTTTTGTGTTACATTTATGTAATATAAGCACCTTTTAAATATATATATATTTATATATATATATATATATA
>JAQZBX010066288.1:0-16154 GCA_029593785.1 Cabassous unicinctus
GGTGCTTCGCCACTCAGGACAACCCCCAAAGTCCCAAAAAAGCCCGAGTATTTCAACTGCCTGAGAGGGAAATTTATAACCCTAAATGCTGATATTTACAAAGAAGGAAAAGCTAAAGTCAAAGATCTTACTGAACACCTGGAGGAACACAAAAAAGAAGAGCAAATCAATCCCAGAGCAGGCAGAGGGAAAGAAATAATAATGATTAGAGCAGAAATAAATGAAATTTAGAAAAATTATTGCTTTTAAAAACAAAAGCTGGTTCTTTGAGAAAATCAACAATACTGACAAACACTTAGCTAGACTGACAAAGGAAAAACAGAGAGAAGATGCAAATAAATAAAATCAGGAATGAAAGAGGCTCATTATGACTAACTCTAAGAAATAAAAAGGATTATAGATGACATTATGAAACATTGTATGCCAACAAATTAGACAGTTTAGATGAAATGGGAAATTTCCTATAAATGCATAAAGAATGTACTTTGATTCTATAAAAAAATACAAGAATTCAACAAACCAATCACAAGTAGAGATTGAATTGGTCATCAAAAATCTTCCAAAAAAGAAAAGTCCAAGACCAGATGGCTTCAGAGGTAAATTCTACCAAAGATTTGAGAAGAATTAATACCAATCCTCTCTAAACTAACCCAAAAAAATTTAAAAGAAGGGAAAATTACCCAAAGCATTTTATGAAGCCAACATCACACTAATACCAAATCCAGATTTTAAAAAAAGCTATTACAGAACAATCTCTCTAATGAACATAGATGCAAAATTTCTCAACTTGCCAATAGAATCCAACAGCTTATTTTTTAAAAAAAATTATATACCATGATCAAGTGGTTTTTATTTCTGGATTTCAAGAGTGGTTCAACACAAGAAACTCAATCAACATAACGCACTACAATAACAAATTGAAAGAAAAAACAGAGGATCATATTTATTGATTTGGAAAAGGCATTTGACAAAATTCAGCATCTTCCTTGATAAAAACACTGTGAAAGATAGTAATAGAAGGAAAGTTCCTCAATTTGATAAAAGGCATACATAAAAACACAGAGCTAATATCATACTCAAAATGACTCCACATGGAAAGCCACATAAAGTCACATATGGTTGCCACAAGGAAAAAAAAACTACAGACCAATCTAATGAACTTAGATGCTAAAATCCTAAAAAAAAACCCAACCTTGTTAATTGTGCTCAACAACACATCAAAAGAATTATACCCCATGATCAATTGGCTTTTATCTATGGTATGCAAGGATGGTTCAACATAAGAAAATCAACCAATGTAATACACCACATTAGCAGACCTTGAACAATAACACATTAAAAGAAGGAAAGGAAAAATCACATGATCATCACTATTGATGTAGAAAAAGCATTTGACTAGATACAACATCCTTTCTTGATAAAAACTCTTTGAAAAATAGGAATAGAAGGAAATGACTCAACATGATAAAGAATATATATGAAATACCAACAAGTAACATCATACTCAATTGGGAAGGCTACAGGCTTTCCCTCTAATATCTGGAACAAGACAAGGATGCCTGCTGTCAATGCTTGTATTAGTCTGCCAATGAGGTGCTGATACAAAGTATTAGAAATCTGCTAGCTTTTATAAAGTTTGTTAACAGTGGGTAAAAGCTTACAGTTACAAGGCCCTAAAGAGTCCAACTCAATGTTGTTTTCTCACCAAAGTCAGGTGTCACCTGTTGAAGCAATATGGTCACTAATCTTTGCCTGATTTCTCCTTCCTGGGCTTCCTCTTCCTCTTGAGGCTCTATGGGAACAGCTTCTTCCTGATCTCAGCTGTAGCCTGGCATAGGGCTTGTCTCTCAGGGCTGCCTATATCAGTCTCAACTCTCCTCCCAAGCTCAGTTGTAAATTATCAGGAAAATGGTTCATCTCTCTTCCTCTGGGGCTTTAGCTCTTTGAGCCCTCAATTTCTGTCACATGGCAGGATAAAAATGAAAAAGTTCTTTCCTCTGACATGTCTTCTTGAGTGAGTGTCCATTTATATCAGCCCAAAAGGTGTTGGGGACTCAACCTGAGTCACACCTTGATGAGATCAAATCAAGACCCTAATCTTAACAGGTAATTTAATCAAAGAATCTCAGATGAATCTAATGCAATCAAATGGTATCATACCCAGAGGAATAGATTCACCTACAAACATAATCTTTCTCTTTTTTTGGGATTCACAAACATAGTCTCAAACTGTCACACTGCTCTTATTTAACATTATGTTTGAAATACTAGCTCAAGCACTTAGGCAAGAAAAATAAATAAAAGATATCCAAACTGTAAAGGAAGAAGTAAAACTTTCACTATTTGAAGATAATGTGATCCCATATGTAGAAAGCACTAAAAATTCTAAAACAAAGCTTCAAGAGCTGATAAATGAGTTCTGTAAAGTGGCAGGATATAAAATCAACATGCAAAAATCAGTAGTATTTCTGTACACTAATAATGAACAATCTGAGGTAGAAATCAAGAAAAAAATTCCATTTAAAATAGCAAATATAATAATCAAATATATAGTAAATTGAACTGAAGATGTAAAGGACTTGTACACAAAAAAACTACACATTGTTAAAGGAAATCAGAAGGGCCTAAATGAATTGAAAAATATTCCACATTCAAGGATTTCAAAAAGATGCCTTTCTCACCCAAATTGTTGTACAGATTTAATGCAATCCCAATAAAATTCCAACAATATTTTTTACTGAATTGGAAAAGCCTATCATGAAATTTATTTGGAAGGGCAAGGGGCCCCAAATAGTCAAATGTATATTGAAAAGGTAAAACAAAATTGGAGGACTCATGCTACTGACTTTAAAACATACTGCAAAGCTATAGTGGACAAAACTGCATGGTATTGGCATAAGGATAGACATACAGACCAATTGAACTGAATTGAGAGTTCTTATACAGATCCTCACATATATGGTCAACTGATATTTGATAATGCCACAAAGCCCACTCAAAGAGGACAGAATGGCCTCTTCAGGAAGTAGTGTTTGGAGAACTAGCTATCCATATCCAAAAGAATGAGAGAGGATCACAATCTGACACCACATACAAATATTAACTCAAGATGGATCAAAAACCTAAATATAAGAGCCAAGACCATAAAACTCCTAGAAGATAATGCAGGGAAGCATTTATGAGATCTTGCAGTAGGAAATGTTTTTATAAACTTTATACCAAAAGTGTGAGCAATGAAAGAAAAAAATAGATAAATGGGGCCTCCTCAAAATGAAAACTTTTTTGCTTCAAAGTAGTTAGTCACAAAGTGAAAAAGCAGCCTACAAAAAGAGAGAAACTATTTGGGAAACACTTATCTGATAAAGGCCTACTATTCAGCATATATAAAGAAACCCTACATCTCAAAAATAAAAAGACAACCCATTTTAACCCATTTAAAAATGGCCAAGAGATTTGAATAGATTTTTCAAAGAAGAAATAAAAAAGGCTGAATATCACCTGAAAAGATGCTCAACATCACTAGCTATTAGAGAAATGCAAATCAAAACTACAAGATATCATCTTATGCCTATTAGACTGGTGGCTATTAAAAAAAAACAGAGGCATGTGCCAGGTGTGTCTTATCCCACATCATTCCATCCCCAACACCCTGCACCATTAATCCTCCCCTGCCATATTTTCCAAAAGAACATTCCCACCATTGTAGTTTTAACCAAAGACCTGCAAATCCCCTGATTTCACCTGACCCTTCCTTGAAACTTCACCCCAGTTCCATGGATAGTCCAACCCAAGTCCCCACCCTACTCCCCCTCACATCCCTGCACTCTCGCACTGAATCACAAAACTGCAACCCTCTCGCCCCATCCACTGCTCAACCACCCCCTTCTACCTTATCATAGATTTTTTTCCCATATTGAGCATAGGTTCACCACCCTTTACTCTCTTTCTGTCTTTTGATAGCCAATCATCCAGACTCTAGCTCTGTGAGTTGACTTAATTTGCTTAAGTCATATCAGTGAGGTCATGATATGTGGGACAGGGCATACCTGGGGCATGTCTCTATGGAATATGAAATTGTCCATCTTGTCATAGTGTGTCATCTCAGTGGGTGGAGACCCACATAATAAACAAGAAAATATTAAACTCCCATCCTGGGGAGTCCTGCTATGTTCTTAATTAGAAGGGCAAAAATGTCTGGAGAACATAGTACCTAATAAAAGAAAATAGAAATGTCAAGCCCTCATTATTATTGCATGTAACTATGAACATTATTCTTCAAATTAAAACTTAGTGGTTACCATAGGTTCTGACGGGAGGGGAAGGGAAAAATAGAATAGATGGAACATAGGTCATTTTCAGGGCATTGGAATTGTTCTGCATGATCTTGCAATGATGGATACAGGGCATTTTAAATTTTGTCAAAACCCATAAAAGTGTATGGGCAAAATGTAAACCATAATGTAAATCTTTGACCATGTTTAGAAACAATGCATCAATATTTGTACATCAATTGTAACAAATGTACCATACACATGTAAAATGTTATTAATGGGGGAGAGTGGGAGTGTGGGAGGGGTTTATGTATATGGGAATTCCCTATATTTTCTATGTGACCTTTCTGTAACCTAAACTTTCTTTGAAGATAAAGTGAAAAAAAATAAGATAGTGGGGAACAAGTGGAAGAAATTGTCACTGTATATAAAAGATTACAGATCTTACAGTGATGGAAGACACAATGAAAATTTAATATAATTTTATTATTACTTTATTTTTATTTTCATATTTTGTTATTTTTAATTATTATTATTTATTTTCTTAGTATTTTTATTTGTTCACATTTTTTGGCTTTGTTTTTGAGGAAATTTTGGATCACAGAAACATCACAACTGTGGCAGGGGAGGATCACTAGTAGGGGTGTTGGTGATGTAGTGATGTGTGCAGAGGGGTGCACCTGGGGCATGCTTCTATGGCATATTAATATGTTCAAGTGGTCACAGGGCATTGTCTCTGTGGGTGGAGCACCACACAATAACCAAAAGAATACTGAATTCCCATACTGAGAAGTCCTGCTACATTCTCTACTAGAACAGCACGAATCCCCAGAGTACATGGGCAGTGCCTAGGGAAGGAGGAAAGACAAACCAGATTGTACTTATGAACCTTTAGTAGTAATTGAAACTTGGCCTAGTGTTATATATTGTCTAAGAGTTATTTGCTATAAGCCTCATTATTGTTCAAATGTGGCCTCTCTTTAAGCCAAACTAAGCATATAAATGCACTACCTTCCATCAAAGCATGGGACATGACTCCCATAATGAGCCTCCCTGGCTCATTATGGCACCAAGATATTATTGCCAAGCATAGACTAGCAATGAATCTGGAAAAGGATCTATACCAAAAGGGAAATACTAAATATAAATGAGTTTTTATGGCAAGTAGATTTCAAAGTGAGTCAGGAGGTCATTCCAGAGGTTACACTTATGCACTTCTCTGGAGGATTTCACTGACTGCCACAGTAAACATTGCCTCAAGCAAAGGTACTCCTGGGAAATTTAGAGACATCTATACACTATTAGCAGGGCAACCCCAGGAAATCAGCACCCTGTCAGTGGACCTTACCTTTGAATATCTGTTATCTATCTCCCCAGTGTATCAGAGTTAGACACATTTCTAAATTCCCTACAAATGGTTCTTCTGCCCCTTTCATTTGAATCTATAATTAGCACTATACCCATTAAATATATGTCTTAGAGAGTTAAATCTTTCAGTTGTTCATATGCCGGTTGAGCCCTGAATCTCAGCATAGTTGCATCCAAGATATACTCCCAAGTACTGAGGACTCACCAAGGACAACAAAAGTGATGATAATGGACAACTCCCATCCTGAAAAACAGCAAGAATCTACAACTACAAGGAAGACAGTTCCATCCATCTGCCCAATGTGTTCTAAGCCCCATCTCAATCGAAAGCAGAGTGGGCATCACCATCCCCAAATCCTCAAGATTGAGGCATGAATATTCATAATGTGGGAATGCAACTACAGACTAGAGTAGACTTATTTTTGTTCTGGTAGTGGAAGATCTTGTAATATTTATATAAAGACATTGGTCACCAGAGGTTCTGAGAGGAGGGAAAGAGAAGAATAGGTGTAACATTGGGTATTTTGGGGACATGGGAATTTGTAGCAGTTTGGCAGTTTGATATAGTTATGAATTCCAAAAATAGATATTGGATTATGCTTGTAAACTGGTCTGTTCATCTGGGCACGATTAAGTTATGATTAGGGCTTTGATTGGGCCACATCAGTAGGGCATTAAGCCCTGCCCCTTAGTGGGTGGGATCTCAAAGATAAAAGACATGGCAAGGGACAGAGTTGGAGTTTTGATACTGGAGTCCTGATGCTGAGTTTTAATGCTGGAGCCCGGAGAAATAAGCACACAGAGGAGTTTAGTAGTGAGGAAAGAGTGAAGGCCCCTGGAAAAGAGATGAGCCGTTTGCCTGACAGTTCACAGCTGGCCTTGTGGAGAAAGGTAAAGCCTAGAGAGCCTCATAGTATACAGCTGAGCTTGTGGAGGAACTAGAGGAGCTGAGCCCGGAGATAAATGGATCCCCAAGAAGCCTGAACCCTTACAGATGTTGGCAGCCATCTTGCTCCAACACATGGCCATAGACTTTGGTGAAGGAAGTAACTTACGCTTTATGGCCTGGTAACTGTAAACTTCTACCCCAAATAAAAACCAAGCAATTTCTGGTATTTTGCATCAGCACCCCTTTGGCTGACTTATACAGAATTGTTCTGCCTGATATTGCAATGATGGATACAAACCTTTATATTTTTTTGTCAAAACCTATAAAACGTGCTGTGCAAAGTGTAAACCATAATATAAACTATAGATGGTGCCTAGTGGCAATGCTTCAACATGTGTTCAGCAATTTTAACAAATGTACCACACTAATGAAAGATGTTAATGGGGGAAAGTGTGGGAGGGGAAAGGGTTGGGGTATATGGGAATTCCCTATATTTTTGATGTAATGTTTATGTAACATAAAGCTTTGATAAAGATAAAGAATAAAGAAAAGAAAAAATTCTATATATATGAAATAGTATCTAGAGCAATTAGGCAAGATAAAGAATTAAAAGGCATCCAAATTCTAAGAGAGGAAGTAAAACTCTTACTCTTCACAGATGACATGATTTTATACATAAAAAATTCCAAAATAACTATGACCAAGCTACTAGAACTAATAGTTCTAGTAAACTATTTGTTCTAGTAAACTATTTGAGTTCAGCAAAGTAGTAGGATTCAAGATCAACACACAAAAATAAGTAATGTTTCTATACACCAATAATGAACAATCTGAAGAAGAAATGAGAAAAATTCCTTTTACAATAGCAATAGAAAGATTCGAATATGTAAGAATTAATTTAACCATGGTTATAAAGGACCTGTATGCAACAAACTACAAAACACTGCAAAAAGAAATCAAAGAAGACCTAAACAAATAGAAGGACATTATGTGTTCATGGACTGGAAGACTAAATATCATGAAGATGTCAATTCTACCCAAACTGATTCATATAATCAATGCAATCCCAATCAGAAGTCCAAATACCCCATTTACAGAAATAGAACAATTAATTATCAATTTTATTTGGAAGGGAAATGGGCCCTTAATAGCCAAAAACATCCTAAAAATGAAGAGTGGAGTTGGATGACTTATGCTTCCTGAACTTGAAGCATATTACAATGCTACAGTGGTAAAAACTGCATGTTATGGCATAAAGATAGACACACTGATCAAAGAAATAGAATTGAGAGTGCAGAAATAGAGGCTCACTTCTATGGTTAAATGATTTTTGATAAGCCTATGACATCTCTACTGGGACAGAACAGTCTCTTCAACAAATAGTGCTGGGAGAACTGGATATCTGTAAACAAAAGAATGAAAAAAGTCCCCTATCTCAGTCCCTATACAAGAATCAACTCAAAATGAATCAAAGACCTAAACATAAAAGCCAGGAGCATAAAACTCCAAGAAGATAATATAGGGAAATTTCATAAAGAACTTGTGATAGGAGGGGGTCTTTAACCTTACACCCAAAACATGGTGAACAGAAGAAAAAATAGATAAATGGGACCTCATTAAACTTAAACTCTTTTGTACCTCAAAGGACTTTGTGAAGAAGATAAAAAGACAGCCAACTTAATGGAGAAAATATTTGGAAATCACACATCTGACAAGGGTTTATTATCAATATATATAAAAAGATTCTACAATTCAACAATAAAAAGGCAAAAGACCCAGTTTAAAAGTGGGCAAAAGTCTTGAATAGACATTTTTCTAAAAAGGAAACACAAATGGAGAAAAGACACATAATCACTAACTGTTAGGGAAATGCAAATCAAAGCTACAATGACATTATCATTTCACACCTATTGGAATGTCCACTATTGAAAAGTAACAGAAAACCTCATGTGTTGGGGAGGATGAAGAGAGAAAGGAACACTCATTCACAGTTGGTGGGAATGTTGATTATTTATTCTCTAAAGAGAATAATGAGCATGTACTCATTTCTAAAAATATGCTCTGGTAGAAAACAAGGGGCTTCCGTAGTTTGATTTCCAATAACTTTGCAATGCTGGCAAAATGCAGGGATGGTTATCAACTGACTTACAAAGTTGATGTATGCTTCAACCACTGCCAGGATTCCACAGAGATGGAACATTGGCAAATTATCCTCATTGATAATTGCATTGTCATGTAAATCAATGGCTATTCAAATGAGATCAATATCCAGCTAGTCACTGTCCAGTTCAATTGTTATAAGAGCAAGAGAAGTATAAAGTAGCTTATCATTTTTCTGAACATTATATTCCTTTTTAGAGCCCAATTATATGTGTCTGTATGGTTCTTTCCCATTCTTTTTCATGAAATTTGTGTCTTGTCTACAAGTTGTTTTTTCCCTTTTAATCTTTAGATCAGGTATGTCTTGTATTATTCTGATGCCATGAAGCTTTGCTCTGTTGTCATGGTGATCCATAAGATAATGCATCACTTCCAAGACTGTCTCTATTCATAGTCTTTCATGAGAGTGGGTGATACCAAAGGATCAATAAAAGATCCATGCAGTGCAGTAACAATCACCCTTGCTTTGAATCCAGAGGTTACTATAAGTAAACATCTTAGCAACTTTACCTATTCTGCCTTGTTTCCAAATCACTAGTTGACTGATATTCAAACTATGGTGATTGTTCTAAAAATAGGTATTTCCCCCATAATGAACATCATGATTTCTGACCTCTGATAATCTGGGAGGTTACTTAAAAAAATTCTATAGTTTGGATAATAGCATTCTGTACAATCTTCTCATCATTGTCTCAGAAAATTTTATTTCAGTTGGTACTGCCTACAGATCCTCCCTGCAAATTACTTGCTTCAAAGTCAGCAGTGAGGCACAGATGCTTCAATAGGGTATGAAAGACTTCCAACACTGCAGGGCCTGTGGAACCTTCAGCAGCAATGGGACAGCCTCTAAGAGAACCTGAATAACACCTGCTCAAACTGGTGGAGAATATTTTTATGAGCATCAAGGTGTCCTAGATTTTCATGGATCACATGATGAGAATACTGATCCTGAATGGAATGCATTATAATTTTAAAGCAGTGAACTGCAAGTTCATTGGGGTGATCTAAATATGCAAAAACTGTTCTAAAAACATTATTTGTATTCCCAAAAGTTGCTCAACCCAGCAGTTCTCTGAAACAGTTTTCAGCCAGCATAAATGGATTCATTTCTTTGTCAGCTGTGGAAGGAGAAGAAAGACCTATTTTACTGTCAACTTCTATTTTTTGCATGTTAAGCAGAAAAGATGGAACAATCTTATCCATATGCTGGAGATGCAAAATGGTAGCCCAAGGTTCATCATTAACTGTTTTGGGAACTATGTTTTAATACCCTGATTCCAACCATTTAGATATCTGTTCTTGTTTCAGGATCACTATGATAGCAATGAGACAGAGCACTGAATAGGGATAGAAAAAAAAGTCATAATGGAAAAGATAGGAGAGTATGTCCTCTTCAATATTTGCAAATTTGTTGAAAGAATTTGTCCCAAATATTTAAAGATTTGGTTTCCCTGATTCCATCAGTTTTTCTACCATATGACTAAAACTTTCTGAAAATGACTTTATGCTTTGAGAATGGCAAGTCATAAGAAATTGGTCCAATGCCTCTATATAGAAATTAAAACATGCCCCAAATGATGTCTGAGAACATCCCTGCTCTACTTTTCTCCTAGGTAAGATCCAATTTGATCCAGTTTTTCTGGAGCAGATAATGCATAAAACATCAGTTTCTCCATTTCAGCTTTAACAAAGCCATCTCTGGGGTCTTCAGGGAAAAAGTTGGTCCAACAAGCATTTCTAATGAGAATGCAAAGCAGAACAGCAGCAGCACACTTGAGCAGACAAGGTGACCTTGAGCCATGCTTTCTGCCATAGAGGCTCAGTGGGGCTGTACAGGACATAATGACTGCACCACTTTTTACTTCCAGTGCATTTGTTGTAGATTTTTCAGGATTTTCTGTGTGGAGAATCATGTCATCTGCAAATAGGGAAAGTTTTACTTCTTCCTTTCCAATTTGGATTCTTTTTATTTCTTTTACTTGCCTTATTGCTCTGGCAAGACCTGCCAGTACAATGTTGAATAACATTTTCATTGCTGAAAATGGGTATTGCTGCCTTCTTACTGATCTGAGAAGGAAACTCTTTCACCATTAAGTAAAATATTAGCTAGGGGCTTTTCATATATGCCCTTTATCATGTTGAGGAGGTTTCCTTCTATTCCTGTTGTGCTAAGAGTTTTTTTTTTGGTTTTTGCTTTTTGTTGTTGTTTTATTATGAGGAAGGAGTGCTGAATTTTGTCAAATTCCTTTTCTGTGTCAGTTGAGATGATTCAGTATTTTTCCTATTTTCTGTTAAAGTGGCATTTTATATTTATTATTTAAGTTGAAACACTCTTGCATCCCTGGGATGAATCCCACTTGGCCATGATATATAATTCATTTGATGTGATACTGGATTCAGATTGCAAGTATTTTGTTGAGTACTTTTGCATCTATATTCATAAGGAATATTGTTCTGTAAGTGTTTTTTCTTTTGGTATATATAACTGGCTTTGTTATAAGGGTGATGTTGGCCTCATAGATTTAGGTAGGAAGTATTCCCTCCTCATCAATTTTTTTGAAGACTTTGAGCAGTATAAGTGTTCATTCTTTCTAGAATGTTTTGTAAGATTCACCTGTGAAGCCATCTTATACAGGGCATTATTTGGGGGGAGGGAGGAGAGGTTTTGTTTACTGATTTAATCTCTTTACTTGCCATTGGTTTGTTGTCATCTTCTATTTCTTCTGGAGACAGTGTAGGTAGTTTGTAGGTATCTGTCTAGGAATTTGTCCAATTCATCTAGGTTATCCAATTTGTTGGGATAGAGTTCTGGAAAGTGTCCTCTAACAGTCCTTTCTATTTCTGTGGAGTTAGTTTAGCTAAAGGTTTGTCAAGTTTATTGATCTTTTCAAAGAATCAACTATTAGTTCCTTGATTCCTTCTTGTTTCTTTATTTTCTATTTCATTTCTCTCCAGTCCAATATTTGTTACTTCTTTCTTTCCTGCTCACTTTGTGTTTAGTTTGCTCTTCTTTTTTCTAGGTCCTCTAGTTGTGAGTAAGGTCTCTGACTTGAGAGCTTTCTTCTTTTTTAATGTAAGTAATTACCGTTATAAATTTCCCTCTTATCACTGACTTTGCTGAATCCCAAACATTTTGATTTTTTTTTTCAGTTTTGTTCACACAGTTATTTCCTAATTTCCCTTGTGATTTCTTCTTGACTATTTGGTTGTTTAAGATTACCTTGCTTAATTTCAATGTATTTGTGAATTTTCCATTTCTCCTTTTGTTACTGATTTCTAGCTTCATTCCATTGTGGTTGGAGAGGATACATTGTATGATTTCAATATTTTATCTGATGAATCTATTTTATCTGATATTAGTATAGCTATTCCAGCACTTCTTAGGTTACTAAATTCATGCTGTATATTTTTTTCATGCTTTCACTTTCAATCTTATGTCTTTTCATTTAAGGTGAGTTTCTTAAACAGTACATGGCTTTGTCATGCTTTTCTACCCATTCTGCCATCATCTGCCTTTTACCTGGGGAGTTTAATCTATTTACATTTAAAGTAACTACTGATAATGCAGAAATTTCTTTCATAATTTGTATGTCTTTATACTTCTCTGACCCTCAATTCTTCTATTAATGCCTAATTTCATATTTATTTGGGCTTTTGTATTGTCCTATTTTGTGACCCTTCTCATTTCCTTCTGAATACATCTTTATGTATTTTGTTTGTGGCTAACATGGGGTTAAAATTTTATATCCCAAGTCTATAGCAATTATATATAATTTGATACTAAGTCATCTTCATTATCATTTCATACACTGTTCCTATAACCCTCTGTCTTGTCATTTTTGGCTCTTGTTACAAATTATATCTTAGTATATTTCATGTCCAAAACCACTGATTTATCATACTTGCTATCTATTTCCATTTTAATACCTACAAGAATAAAGGAGTGGTATTACATAACAAAGACTACAATACAATAGCACTGGCATTTATAATTACCCATATGGTTATCTTTTCGGGAGGTCTTTATTTCTTTTCTTTCTTTCTTTTCTTTTTTTTTGGTCTTTATTTCTTTATGCTGCTTTGAACCACGGTCTAGTGTCCTTTCTTTTCAGTGTAAAGAACTTCTTTTGGCATTGTTTTTAAGGATGGTCTAAGGGTAGAAAATTCTCTCAGCTTTTGTTTATCTTGGAATGCCTTAATCTCACCCCCAGTTTTGAAACAAAGTCTACCTGAATGTAAAATTCTTTATTGGCAGTTGTTTTCTTTGAGCACTTTAAGTATTTTTGCCAGTGCCTTCTTGCCCCATAGTTTCTGTTGAGAAATCATCATGAATCTTAAGGCACTAAATTGTACATAAATTGTTACTTTACTCTTGCACCCTTCAGAATTCTCTCCTTGTCCTTGGCATTGGACAATGTGGCAGTTTGAGATTATTTTTTGAATCCCTAAAAATTAAAGATGATGTTCATAAACTAATCTATTCTTTTGTGTTTGCTATCTTTGATTGCCTTAAATTCAGCTGAGGGGACTTTGTTTAGATTATTTGATAAGATCCATTTATGGCTTTTGATTGGGCTACTTCAGTAAGACATAACTCATGTTGGGTCTCCTGAATTATACCTTACTCTGATATAAACATATAAACTGAAACACAGAGAAAGACTGAGACAGACACAGGAAGAGAGCTGTCATTTTTGATCCTTCCATGTGACAAAAAGGAGAAGGCTCAAACAGCTGAGGCCCTGGGGAGAGATGAGCAATTTGCCTGATAGCTTACAACTAAAATTGAGAAGAGTGCAAAACAGCCGAGAATGACGTAAGAAGCCCTAAGGGTCAAGTCCTATGTCAGCTTGCAGCTGACATCTGGAAAAAAGCAGAGCAGCTAAGCCACAGATAGAAAGTCCAGAGAGGAAGGAGAGACCAGGCAGAGATCGTCCATCATCTTGCTTCAACACATGGCAGCTGACTTTGGTGAGAAAGCACTTCTTATGCTGCCTTGAGCTGGACTTTTCAAAAGCTTGGAACTGTAAGATTTTATCCCAGATAAATTCCCTTTATAAAAGCCAAAACATTTTTTGGTACTTTGCATCAGCAGCCCAGAAGCACAATTTGATTATGCATCTGGTTTTGGCTCTCTGTGAATTTATCCTTTCTGGAGTTCATAGGTCTTCTTGACATTTTGGGAGTTTTCTGCCATTATTCCTTTGATTATTCCTTGTGCCCCTTTCTCTCTTCTCCTTCAGGGAGTCCTATAGTGCATATGATGGAACATTTGAGGTTGTCCTATAGTTCTCTTAGGACATTTTAGAGTAGCATCTTTAATTATTGAAAGAAAAAATAAACCTCTCACCAAAGAACATATAATTCTATACACATGAATGTGTATAGAAAAATGAATGTGAAACAATCAGCTTAAGTGTAAACAATCAAATGACTACAATCAAAAGGAAGACATAACTCAAATAAAAATAAGACTTTACTAAATAATGCCTACAGAAAGGTACACTTAAAATAAATGGACCTACTAGTATTGAATCCCGGTGAAGCCTGGAGAAGAAAAATGAGACGGCAAGAAACAGATACAGAAGATCACCCAGCGAATGGACACAGACAGCAAGTGGGGAGGGGGGTGGCTCATAGAACTATACACCAAAAAGAAAAAAATAAAGTCAATAAAAATAAATAAATAAATAAACGGACCTAGGTAGGTTAAAAGTTCTTCAGTCTGTTCATATGCTGGCTGAGCCCTGAATCTCAGCAGAGTCGCAACACCTCCTCTCCAGTTCATTGGACTCACCCAGGACACCTAACAAAAGGATGAAGACAGACAACACCCATCCCAAAAAACAGAGAATATCTACAACTGCAAGCAAGACAGTTCCATCCACCTGCTCCATAGGATCTAAGCCCCCTGTCAATCAGAAATACAGGGGACATCACCATGCCAAAATCCTAAAGATTGAGGAATGAACAAATATAAAGGGAGGGGGGATGCAACTATGGACTAAAGTAGACTTATTATTATTCTAGCAATGTAAAAACTTGTAACATTGATAGAAAAACAATGGTCACCAGAGGTTCTGAGGGGAGGGAGAAGGAACAATAGGTGTAACATGGGGCATTTTTGGGACATTGGAATTGTCCTGCATGACATTGCAATGATGGATACAGGCCATTATACATTTTGTCAAAACCTATAAAATTGTGCGGTGCAAAGTGTAAGGTATAATGTAAACTATAGATCATGGTTAGCAGCAATACTTCAATATGTGTTCATCATTTGCAATAAATGTACCATACGAATGAAAGATGTTGTTGATGGGGGAAAGTAGGGATAGAGGAGGGGATGGATTTTATTGAAATCCCCTATATTTTTGATGTAACAGGTAAACTAAATTTTCTCTAAAAATAAAAATATAAAGGGGTGGAAAAATATGCCACACTAACAATAGTCAAGAGAAAGTGGCAGTACTTCTTTCAATGTTAGACAAAATTATTTTCAGAGCAAAGAATATTACATGGATGAAGAAGGTAATTTCATAATAAAAGGTATCAACTCATCAAGAAGACATAAGAAATGAATAGAAATGGAGAAAGCACATCATAATGTTTGTAATTAACAGTGCTAATATATGGCTATGAGAGTGGTTGAAAAGGAATGTCTAAGGTCACCATGTACCAATAGAAAGAAAGCTAAAAAAAAAAAAGAAAAAAAAAAGAAACATGAGGCTGAATAACATAGCGAATGCTCCTGTGAAAAATGAATATAGTTAATAGTGAAAATATAAAAATAGATTTCTCTGAAACAGAACAAATGTGCTTAATGTTACAAGATGTTAGTATCAGGGTGATATTTGGACAAAACCACAACCAAAGCAAATTATGGACAGTAGTGTATAGTAATATATTAATAACCTTCCTTCAGTGATAAAAAAAAGAAAGTTTGCTAAGTGGAAGAAACTAGACAAAGTACTGCATATTGTCTAACTCCATCTGTACAAAATGTAAATACAAATAAATTACAGAGACAGAAATAGAATAGCGGTTATGTATGGCAGAGGAAGCATAGAGTGATTGAGAGATTACTGAGGGGTAGGTGTTTTGTTTGTTTCTTTTTTTTTTTTATTTCAATTTTTTTTATTTGTAAAATGATATATAAATACTTATGCATATATGTGCATTTGTTTACATAAATGTTATTTGTTATATATATATATACATTTTATAAAGGTGCCTAGATTACCCAAATATTACTCAGAAACTACAGGCATTCCCATGCTCCCCACCGCCCACACCACCAACACCCCACACAACCATTCCCCATCCGTGTGGTACTACACCCGCAATGGATATACACATCCTGGGGCCTTGCCACCGAGCATAGACCACAGTTCACATCACAGACCACGCTCTCTCCCACCCAGTTCTGCATGGTATATTCTGATGGAAAATGGCCTACATTCATC
>JAQZBX010066289.1:0-16144 GCA_029593785.1 Cabassous unicinctus
TTCATCAATTCATCGTATAAAAATTTTAGAACAATTTCATTATTCCAAAAAAAGAAAGACTCCACACCCATTAGGATTCCTTTCTCAGATCTACTTTCATTCTACTATAAAACCACTATATAATATGAAAACATTATATAATGAAATATATGCATACACATATGTAAACATATATAGAGAAAGAGTGTAGAAGAGGCATCACATACTGGTGAGGATACATGTAGTTTAAAAAGGAAATCATTTGAAACCTTTGGCATCTCGTTCAAAAGCCTTATGGGAATTCCGTTATACTGGAAGTATCATTCCATAGATCTTTTTAGAGAAATGATCTGAGATAAACTACAACGATCTTCCTTGATATATAATCTGTATAGAGGAGTAAAAACACATCTCCTGTGGTTGACAGATTTCTGAAAAATAGTATGGAAATTATTAAGCATAATCAAAAGTAAGATGTTGCCACAGCATGCATTAAATCTGTCTTTCACAGTTTTGCACCAGCATGAGTACTAAGGATGGAATCACTTGTTCTGTTTTGGTTTTATAAAACAGTAACAGTACCTGCTGTTTTTGTCTTTGAAATTCTGTGTGTGTGTGTGTGTGTGTGTATGTATTTTATTTCATTTATGTGACACTGTAAACTCTAGAAAATAATTTGACATATTCTTCCAACTTCCGAGGGAAATTAAGAAAGTCAAAAATTACTCAATGACAGAGGAGGTTTGTTAACTTAAGATACTCAATAATGTGTCATATATAAAGATATTTTACTTACCTGAGTCCAAAAAAAGAGTGCCTTATTTAACAAAAAAAAATTCTTTTTAATAACTTCCCTTAATGCTTTTTTAACATCTTTGTTCCTCAGGCAATGGATCAAAGGATTTAGGATAGGACTTACAAAGATATAAAAACCAGCGACAATTTTCCCCTGTTCTATGAATGTCTCAGAAGGGCGACTCAAATACATGCAGAACAGAGTTCCAAAAAAGATGGTGACAGCCATCAGGTGGGACCCACATGTGGAGAAATCTTTGCGCTTCCCCTAAGCCGAACAGATGCCCAGGATGGCTGTGAAGATGAAAATCTAAGAGATGAGGATGATGGTGAGAGGACAGGTGAGGTTGAAGCCAGCCAGCAGAAAAAGACAGTTTCTTTGACGTAGATATCTGAGCAGGCGAGAACTAAGAGGGGTGGGTCTGCACAATAAAAGTGATTTATCTCATTGAGTCCACAGAAGGACAGACCAAGCATCAAGATGGTCTGTGCCAGACCATTTGCAAAGCCATAAATATAGGGAGCAGTGACCAAGGAGAGGCAGGTATGTTTGGACATTTTGCTCCCATATAACAAGGGCCTACAGATGGCCATGTAGTGGTCATAAGCCATTACTGCAAGCATATAATAATCTGTGATCACCAGGGTAATGAAAAAAATGGAATTGTATAAAACAACCAATGAAGGAAATGGTTTTTCTCTTGGATAAGAAGTTAACAAGCATCTGAGGAGTGATGGTGGTGGAGTAACAAAAATCTACAAAGGAGAGGTGACTGAGAAAGAAGTACATTGGAGTGTGAAGTTTTGGGTCAATTTTGATTAACAAAATCATGGTCATATTGTCAATTACTGTGATAAGATAGATAGCTAGGAATACCACAAAAAGGACAGGTTGCAACTCAGCTCATTCTGTCAGTCCCAGGAGAATAACTCAGTTATGGGTGTGTAGTTTTTCTTTAACATTGTATTTTCTTGGCTTCTTATAAGATCTAAAGGGAAGAAATAAAATTCATTTCTGTTTTGTCATTTATCCTTTATCACCATGGTGTCTTCTGATATTTCTTACTCTTCGGCCAAACTTTTGATTATATGTGACATAAAGAAATAACCAAGCAAGCATGTGATTTATATTTTAAACATCTAAATTGATATAATGTTTCTTATGTATAAAGGCAGTCTTGTTATTTACTGCCATCTTCTCTGAAACCCTTTATTATATTTGTCCATTTCCAGTTTCCTTGGATATTTTGATGAAAGCATTGCTTTTCTTTACATTTATAATCCTTTTTTTACAAGATAACTTTGGATGAGGTATTTAAAGTATTAGTCTTGACTCTTACCTGTGCCATGCCTAACTGAATGGACTTGGGCATAAATGGAACTGAAATATGGAGCATATCCTTATAGAATAAGAACTCTGTTCCTACCTCTCTAAACGCAAGATCGTCTTCAACTGTTTCTCCGAGCAATGCAAATCCATTTTCTTCACTCTTGTCCACCTCAGTTGGCCCTCTTAGCACCAATTCCTATCAACTTTTAAGAGACACCTCAGTATCTCCTCAGTTTTGAATATTTTTTCACCTGAATGGGCTAGAATTGATACATGGGAATGAATTTAAATGTTACTCTTTATATATATAAAGCCAGTATAGATATACACAGTCTATAAACAAACATATACATGTGTATATATATTTATCTTCATCTATCTCTATCTCTCTCTCTCTCTAGAGAGAGATTTATAAATTTTTATATATCTATAGATAGATATAATTTTCAAGGGGGAGCAGTGATGATTATAGAAAAATAATATATAAAAACTCTCCCTTTTGGGATGACATTGGAAAAAAAATGTTGAGAAACATTGCCCCGGAACATGATGCACTTCTAGTAACCTTACTTCGGCTACTTCCTTGGAAATTAATAAAAGCACTATAACATGAATTCGCCTTAAATTACTTTAAACGTGCAAAAGATTATAGTCATATAACAATGATGTTAACCAAATATTCAAGATGGTACTTAAGGTATCATGAAGTGCATGTCCCAAAATTTAGCTATAAACAAGAAAGCAGAGGAAACCATCAAGGAAAAATGTACATCCTTCTTCAGTGACACATAATCAGGTATGGCAATATTATGCTCACTTTTTAAAATAAATACATTGGCAAGTTTGGAAACATGTACCTTTTTAACGTACTTTGGAAATCTATCACCCAAATTCTTGGCCATTGTTTTATCACATTCTGAACATGATTACTTTGGACCTATTGAGTAAGATAATAAGATGCAAGGCAGGTCAAATAAGTCAATGGAGTCAAAATTATCTTGTGTTTTATTTTTTAAAGCTCCTAAGTTCCAAATGAATTTTATCATAATTGTCAAATAAATACTCATTTAGTGCCTGAATGAAGTAATTGCAAAATTTGTTGGACCTTAACTCATGTTTTCTCTGCTTGTTCACCTTCTACTCATCATAATTTACTAAGATGCCAGCTTGTTCACTTCACTTAGACTCACACAACCAAAGTTGGGCAGATTTCCTTGGTATTTTTAACATCTCTTTTTTGATATAATAATAAAAATTAAAGTAATTTACCATTTCCTTTCATTCCATTCTTACTGTGAGGAAATGAGTAATGCAAGCAAATGACATGTCCAGATGATTTAACTGAGGTATTTATGGTAATAACATTCACTTAAAGAAGGAGAACACAACAACCCTCACGATTTGATTTAGGACACCACAGAGAGTAGCATTTGTAGGTGGGCAGTATTGGCTCTAGGGAGTCCCAGACTTTGTGCTCCTAATATCCACCTTCACCCTTGAGCTCTCTCATGTAAGTGCCCTTTGCAACTGTTCAGTCCCCCAATGCATCCAGAAGACAGGTCTTCAACTTTAACAAGGGTGCTGTCTGCTTTACACATGGTCATGGACAGAGTTGAAGAAAAAAAATAAATTTAGTGAAGGCAAATTTGTAAAGTGCATTTTAATTAACATCAGCCAGATTAGATAGATAGATAGATAAATGATAGATTATGAAACCAAAATTGGCCAATTCATCATGTAATGGTTATAGCACATTATGCAATATTATGCTTATAACTGAAATGGGTAGCTTTGCTAAATCAGAAGAAAACAGAAAAAATATTGAATACCATCGATGCCCTTATCTTTGTTAATGAATTAACAGAGATTGAAAATGCTTATTGAGAGTCAGCTGAGTGCAACAATTACTGGGAAATATTTTGGACCAGAGTAACTGGGTGGAAATCCCTGCTCTCTAGTTTCTAGATTATGGCTTTGGACAAATTATTAACCTCTTTGCCTCATTTTCCTCATCCATAAAATATAGTTAATAATAGCAACTACCTCCATGAGAGGGAGTTAATGCAGGTAAAATTTTGTAAATATGTATATCTGTGGTTAGCACTTAATAAGGTGTAGCTACTATTATTATTGGGAGACATAGTCAGGTCTAGTCCAGAACAACATTCAACAAAAAAGTGTGAACTGCTTAGAGTCAAGAATTCTTTCTAATCAATAGCTGTACCCTCAGCAGCACCTAAATAGTGTTTTCCCAGTTGGAGGCAGTAAATAATAGTAATTTGAATGGGTTTTCTCTTAGGTCTAGATCGCTTTCCATGAAGTAAATATCACACCATTCTGCAATTATAAATAACCATACTATGAGGATAAAGTATGATAAACTACCCATTTTAATAGAGACATTTATTAATTCATCAGAATATGAATTTCAGTCTTTTGTTTCATGTTTATTGGTTGAATATTTATTTCTAGTTTCCAAAATCTAAAATTATTTCTAATCCTACCTGAGAACAGAGAGTGATTTCCCAGAGATGTCATGGACATGGAGAAACTGAAGTGTTTATAACCAAGTTATCACATAGGGACCAAATCCCTATGGTTCAATTATTTCTAGAAGAAAGTTGTTCTCCTATGAATACCCACTACCTTTTAGTCTTCTGATAATCCCAAAATCACTGAGGGCATGATTTTTACCCATTCTCCAAATTCATCAGGGAATTAAATCTCCTAAGAATGGTGAGGAAATGGCATTCATTATTTATTTTACTTTACACTTAAATATCATGATATTTTTTGACTTGGGAAATATTAAGTACTTTGGTTTATCACTTGTAAGAATGGATAGTGATTGGTATAAGGAGAAAGTTTTGGATTCTGAAAAACCATTGAAAAATCAATCAATTTTTGGTGACCTTGGACTAGCTATTTACTGTTTCTGAATTTTGTTCCTTAACCTTTTAATAGAAACAATTATACACAGGTGTGTTTATTGATAATATAGATGGTTTAGTGATTCTTCCTTGTCCCTTCTAATTCCATCACAGATCTATTAACTATTCTTCTCCACCTTGCTGGTGCATCTGGAGTTTAACCCCTAGACCATATCAAAAGTTCTCTTTTGGTGCCTAGTTTCCAGGTGAATTTGCCAATGGGAGATGCCAACAGGATATCAGAGGTGATTAGGAGAGAGAAGTTGCTCAATTTCTTTCTTGTTCTTTTACTGCTTCATTATGAAGGTACTAGAATGCATTATCCACCTGTGGTTCTCACATGCTAGCTATCACCCTATTTTATGGGGCACTCTTCTGCATGTATATAATACCTCCTACAGATAAGACTGTTGAAGAATCACTTCTCAATTCATTTTATGAAACCAGCAAAATCCTATTAATAAAACCTTGACAAAGACATTACAAAAGAAAGGAAAATTACAGAGTAGTTAGTCTTCTTAAGCATAAATGAAAGAAGTCTTAATTATATTTCAATAAATTTAATCCATTAATAGATAGGATAACAGATCATTACAAAATGATTTAATCTCAGGAATGCAAGACAGTTTTAACATATTTCTTCACAGCTAAATTCATACTACCCAGTGATGTATTAAATATGTCCATCCTCTAAGATGTGAACAAGGAATGGATATCTGCTTACATGTCTTCTTTTCAAAATTACACTATCAGTCTAAGCCAGTGCATGAAAGAAATAAATAGCAATAAAAATCGTAAAGATAAGAAAGTCGAAGTAAAAAAAAAAAGTATTAATTACCAGATAGCATGAAGTAAATATTAGGGAATATATAAAAGAAACTAACACAAATCCTCCTAGAAATAAAAAGGGAGATTTGCAAGGTTGCATGTCAGAAGGGCCATATTCACTACTTATTATATATTTTAAAGTAGAAACATATATACATATGGACTAGAATCGTTTATTTATGGACTAGAAAGTCAGACATGAAGTTTCTCAGGACCGTGGGTGAGAAGACTTTACTTTGACATGAAGACGACGCACCATGTTGAAAACCTCTGTGCCCAGTACGTGCCCTAGGCCCAGCAGTGGGTGGACAGCACCCAGAGGTGCTTCCTGTCTCTGCAAACCACTAGGGGGTGTGCAGGACCCTGCCTGCCAGGTTTACAGGTCCCGCCCCTCCACAGTATTGAGCCTCTGCCCCTGCAGGGAGTGCTCAGCGGCCACCCTCCAGCCCCACCCAGGTCCTTGTCCCCAGGCTAACCAATCTGCTGTGTATGGGGCAGTGGAGCCGCTGGCCGGGGGGATCAGCGTGGCTGTTCCTAGAAAAGGAGAGTGTATAAAGGGAACAGCAGAAGGGGGAGGGAATCTATCTATCTATATGTATTATACCATATATATATGGTATTAAATGTATGTATATGGACTGGAAAGTGAGCCATAAGGTTTCTAGTAACTTTAGACTCCCACATTCCACTTGTTTCTCATGACCTTAGACTCACACATTCCACTTGTTTCCTGAGATCCAGCTGCACTCTACTCTTTGGATGCTGTGAGACACATGGTATATTCAAAATTAATTCCCCAGGTTCCTTTAACTAGTTTAAAGGGATTTTGTTACTCTTAAAAACTGAGACCTTCCTAATGCAGTTATTTTTTATTCACTTTCCTAACACCATTATTTTCTCTTACATATAGTATGTTCATCCTTTCATTCTCTTATGGTGGAATGATAGCATATACTGTCCAAGAAAGGAACTTCGGACATAGTCAGCATTTTGAGGGAATAAGAGGATACAACACGTTTTGCAGAATAGAAAAATTTTCTATGTGTCCTTTTAATCATCAGTTAATCACTAATCTTGAAGGCAAAACTATTTTTCTTACTTGGAGGTTGAGTAGGCGCCAGAGCAATTTCAATGCCTCCCTTAGACTACGTTCCTCCCTCTAATGACATATTTAAACAGCCCTATTGCTCTGGGTCAATCCTCAGGAAGGAAAGAATTAATATTACTTAACTAAATGTAATAAAGTTTAAAAGCAATATCCAAATAAAAGTAGGTACTCTATTTGTTAGGACCCATTTCTTCTTCAAATCCTCAGTATCTCCACACATTTAAATTTAGCCCTTCCTCTCACATAACCTTATTCTAAGATTTTCAAATGAAGGTGCGAGAGAAATTGTTCTCCTTAGGCTGGAGTGTCAGAGGAAGGAGGAGGCTCCTTAAACTCATTGGTTCACATCTACAACCTCAGGCCTGATGCTCTGTTTTCCCATTCTTTCTTAAGAAAAACAGGAAACCAGTATCATTAATCATAGTTTGTGCTTGCACCTAGAAGGCAAGAAAGAATATAGGATGATATGTTTCTTTAAGACCCCTCAAAACAGTTGGGACTGAGAATAATGGAAATTCAAGGAACTGAACTGAAAGCATGGTTATACTGTTTATTTTATTAAGGAATCAGAGCACAACAGGACATACGTGTAGGGAATTTGTTATCTAGAGCAGTGCTTCTTAAATTTTAATAAGCTTAAAACTCACCTAGGGATTTGGTTAAAATGCAGATTTGCGTAAAGAAAATCTGAGGTCAGAATGTGATTGTGCATTTCTAACAAGTTCCAAGGAAATGCCCATGTTGTGGGTTGATGGGAAACATAAGAAGAGTAAGAGCCTAGATTTAAAAGTACAGATCGTTACTCCCAGTAACTTAGCCTTTAGCTGTGTCACAAGAGATATATCTATGGAGAGCACCAAATTCCATCATCAAAATGCAATGACACTTGAGCCAAAGGATTAGAAATATGGTTTATTGGAAAATGGGGGAATTCTCATCTTAGTGACCATGTTTCGCCTGAGGATATTTTTCAAGACCCTCTTTACATCTTTGTTTCGAAGATTGTAGATCAATGGATTAAGCACTGGACTTACAAATTTGTAGAAGACAGCTATTATTTTGGATTCCTCAACAGTCTTATCTGTCGGAGGTCTTACATACATGCAGAAGAGTGTCCCATAAAATAGGGTGGCAGCCATCTTGTGAGAACCAGAGGTGGAGAATGCCTTGTGCCGTCCTTCAGTTGATTTGATCCAGAGGATGGTGGCAATAATAAAGGCATAGTACACCAGGTTGATGGTGAGGAAACTGGAGAGGTTGAAGCCTGCAGATATGAGAATGGCTTGTTCCTTGACATAAGTACCAGAGCAAGAAAGTTTAATGAGAGGTAGGTAGCACAGCAGAAGTGGTTGATGACATTGGATTTGCAGTAGGACAAGCTGAAGGTCAGAACTGCCTGGAACAGACAATCTGAGAAGCCATAGACATAAGGAAATGTGACCAAGCAGATGCAGACTCTCCTGGACATTTTCACACTGTAGTGCAATGGGTTGCATATGGCCACGAAGCAGTCATAGGCCATTGCTGCCAGCATGTAGAGCTCAGTAAGGTGGAGTGTCATGAAAATATAACACTGTGTAAAGCAACCAGCATAGGAAATGGTCTTCTTCTCTGATAAGAAAGCAGTCAGCCTATGTGGAGTTGCATTCGAGATCTAGCAAAAGTCCACAATGTTTAAGTTAGTGAGGAAGAAGTATATGGGAATGTGGAGGTGGGAGTTCAGTTTGATTAGAACTATCATGCCCGGGTTGCCCCAGAGGGAGACAAGGTAAACAACCAGAAACAACACAAGGAAGAGAGGCTGGATTTCCGGGCAATCTGGAAGCCCCAGGAGAATGAATTCAGTTATTGCACTGCCATTTTTAAGGAGCATTTCCTGAGAGTCTGTGCTCTTGAAACAAAGAGAAAAAAGAAGACAAATAAGTATAATATATGTTAATATCAGTTGAAATCAAATTCTCTAAACCTGCACATATCATCCAAAGATATATCTTTCTGGGTACTACATAAACAGATTTCACATGCCGACTAAGTCATTATATTATTTTCCTTTGTATTTAATTGCTTTTAGATTTCTATGTGTATTCCAATACCTATAGGTTAGCTGTGCTGACACCTATACCAATACCTAGTCTATACCTCTACCTGCACCTACAGTATTTACCCATACAAGTGACCTACATGTCCACTGTCTACTTGGAATCCTCTTTGCCTCTCAAATTCTATTTATGTACAAGATCTTGTTCACAGGCTTCTCCTTTGATAGGCATTTCTGATTTCCTCCCTCATACATGAGACAATAAATTTATTTTTTGTTCTATGCTCAGGCTTCTAAATATATTTACCTATACTGATTGCTCCTTTGCATGACTCAATAATCAATTCTTCAAGTGTCAGGGCAATGTCTATTTCATTATTATACTATAACTGTCTAGCACATATTTATTTATGGAATTAAAAAATAAGAAAGGAAAAAGTGGCATATGTCTGAAAGAATGAATGACCTACAGTGTTTTGCTCAGCTCTGTATCCCTTTTGAACTTTGCATGCTGTTATGAACTTAGGAGAATCAAGGATTTTGGGAACCTTAGTGTACAAATCAATCTCTTGCAGAATTTGTTTTCAAGCAAATTCACAGGCTGTTAGTTTCATAAAATCATATTTGGGATATGGAGACCTTCATATTTAATAAAATATCCAGAGATTTCTAATCTAGTTGTTCTCTGGAGATACACAGTCATTTTGTTTAAATGCCATATGTCAAACAAAAGAACAAAGCATCTCCAAATTAAATGAAGTAAACACCCAGTGTTTTGAGGATGGTAAATAGCAATGACATACTGTGGTAATAAAAAAAGTAAATGAAGTTATTCATAGGAGCATTTAAGCTATTAACCATAGCTTGTATCTATCCAGAGGTACTATTCTTCACTCTATCTTATTAGCACTCCTCATATGACAAACTTTTGCTAATTGCCTTCTTTCTCTCTCTCAAGATGCTTTTATTTTTGCTCTTTCTTTCATACTTAAATTCTGTTTCTAGCCTTTTCTTATCAACTTTAAAATGAAATATGTTTTAGAAGGTCAGTAATAAGGTGACTATTTGAATCTGTATCTGCAGATCAAGGACAATAATTACTTAATGAACATTTTTTGAGTAAATTCATAATAGTTACTGCTCACATATATAGATCGTTAATAACATAGCAGGTTGTAGTTTCTATGCTAATTGCATGCAATAACAGAGTTTATCCTCAATAAATGCTAGATGGTAGATACTATCATACTCCCATTTTATACATAACAAAAATAAAGTACAGAAAGATTAGGTAATTGGGCCACAGTCACACTTCTAATGAGCATAAGATATGAAACATCAACTCAGTATCTTAAGAACCTCCTTTTTTAAGTGCAGCTGCAATATATCACCTCCTTAAACTTGACTTTTCCCAGAAAGACCATAAATAGACACACAGTGCCTTGAAAAATAAAATAAGAAACAGTTGAGACAAGGACACTATGGCACCCTTGCATAGTGTAAAATAATCAAAGATAGTTGTGTCACTCATCCTCCCCTTAACCATACGCATTTCCTACTATGTGGCTTACTGGCATACTCATAAACACTAACTATGTAGCTGACCATAAACTGTGATCACCTGTACCCTCACATGAGGAAATACCATTAGAAGCAATAACAGAGGTTGCATAAGGGGTAAATTGTGTCCCCTGGATTACAATGATGTTTCTTCAGATTAACTACTTAATAACTATAAGCAAGTCACACCTCTACTGCATTTGTAAATGGCTTTAATAATGGGTCCTGCATCCCACTCAAGTAAATGTGGACATGAAACTGAATATTCATGATATAATTGTTAATTAATATTCAAGATATTGTGCGTTTAGGCACTGCTGATATATAAGTGAACAAAAAACTTCAAAAATTCATCCCTCTGGAGCTCACAAATTCTAGTGGGCAGAGGCTGTTAGTATTGTAAGTAAGTAAATAAATTATATTTCAAATGACAGATGTTGTTATGGTGAAAACTAAAGATATTGGAGTTTTTGGGAAAGGGTGTTGAAATTTTAAAGATACACATCAGGAAAACCTCACTGGAAATGTGACATTTGGTAAGCATGAAAATGAAGGAGGAAGAGAACAAGTATTAAGGATTTCTTGGGACGGGTCTTGAAGGAAAAATAACCTGAATGTAAGAAGACACTATGTGTGATCATTCTTTGGAAACAGCTGGTGGTGTGCATTTGTGTGCATGCACGTGGGTGTGTATGTGTTTGTGCAGAGTTCATGGAGAGAAATGCTGAAAATTCTAGCTAAGATTTTCCCTAAAATCAAAATGATTCACTTAATTGAAAGACTGATTCAAGTATTCTTATGACTTTCCTGTCAAGAATATCAACATTCTTTACTGGAAAACACAGGTAAGAAGTTAGTAGCACCTTCTCTTGAACAATTGTATAGTAGTAAATACTGCTTAAATAGAATATTTATATCTGCGAGCACCAATGCGCCATTGGGAGGTATGTTCATATGTCTCTTCACTTGTGGTGTTTTAATCTAATAAAACTGATGAGAGAAAAGGAGGAAAAAAAACTATCATAAAGCAAGTAAAAGGAGAAGCATGTTGTATCCCAGGTGTGGCTGTTTAAATGGACCAAGCTGCAATGCAGTATTGATTTGACAGAGCCTCTACTTCAATAATGTCTCTCTCAAAATGGCTACAAATGATTTCTGTATTGCAAAGTAAAGCCAAACTCTGGAAACAAAAATAAACAAACCAATAATATGTGGTTGCTAAAATAGAGAAAAATAAGAGGAAAAGCTCAGGACAGTGGGCTTTTAGATGAAAATAAAAGACATGATAAGAAATGGGATTTGAGGGATTCATTGACAGAGGACTAATTCATTGCATGTCACATAAAGTCTGCCTGGATTTGACTCATAAGCTCAGTGACTTGGGTGGGATTCAGATATAGCAATTGAAGCACTGGAAAGTGGAAAGGGATAAATAACCTGCTATGAATGTTTAGTATGTTTATTGAGAAGGATATGTGCAGCAGGTGGGTTGCCTTATCAGGTCAGGTAAAAGGTGAATGCCTTCTTTGTTTTTTTTTTAATATACTTAAAAATTTTTTTAAAGATACTTAGATTACATAAATGTTACAAAAAAAATGTAGGAGATTCCCATATGCCCCGCTCCCTATCCCTCCCACACATTCCCACATTAACAACATCCTTGGCACCATTTTTGAACAAGGAACTTCCAGTTTTACTGTCACTATCAAGGGGAACCTCTACTCAGTGGAGGCGGCTGAGGGAGAATCCCCTGAGCAAGAGAAAGCTATGAGTAATAGAATCGGGAACTGATCCCAGCTACATAATCCATATAGCCCAGTGCAAAATAAAAATGCAGGGACCCTTGTTCAAAATTTACTAAGAATTTCAAGAGCTTTAAATGAAACTTCTGAGCACAAGGACCTATTGAAATACACAGGTATCACACCAAGGAAGAGAGTGTTGGACCAAGAGTCTGACAAAGGGAATAGAGCAGCAGCAGGAGAGCACCTCTCTCCCATACACACAAACAAAGAAAAGGAGAAAAGCTGTAAAGGAAGTGTTTCAGCCTAAGTGAGGATGCCTTATCAAAGTCTAGAGAAATTTTATAGGCTATTCAATTACATACTAACCATAAAATATTATTTTAGGGGAAAAAACAGAATTAAGAAAATATTTTAACATCAATCATTGTAGTAATGGTTCACAAGCTTCCTTTGTTTTGATATTACCATGAAATCTTTGAAAAATCCAATGAAACTATGGATTCTTAACCAAGATAAATGTACATGCATACATTCTTGTAAGAATGTAAGGGGATCTATATTGCCTGAAACAACTATAAGAACTCATTCTCCAGCCCCACTCTGGAAAATGCACTCGTGTTAGTTGAGAGGAATGTTTGGTTTTCTTGGTTCCTTTGCACCAAATAACAGTACTGTAGAAGATTGTCCAGAAAGATGAAAGCAAATTCTGACAAGCCTATTTTCAGGGAAATTAGTTGAGGCTCAACTCTGCTACTGAAACTAGAAAGGACTGCATGTACATATTTTGAGGAAGTAGACCACACCAAAATTAAATTTTCCAGGGGGAAATATCACATTGTCAATTTAAATTTGCATAGGTGTAAATAAACAACAGGTTTAAAAGGAAGAATGAAGACATAGTAATTATTTGCCTTTTAAGAAACAAACATAAATGATTTAAAATTCTTATAAGTATATTTGCCTCATTGAATGGAAATGGTGAGATGCAGTGAAAAAGAGACTTTAAAAAGATTTCCATTTTGTCTTCAGGGATATATAAAGCTCTATGCCATAAGAAACTACGATAAACCAAAGCTGACTTCTCTTCTATCTGTGTTCAAAATGATTTTCTCTTAAAGGAAAGAGAAGAGATGGAGCCACATCCATCTCTTTCTCATTTACCTCTCTTTCTTCTTCCTCTATTGGTAATTTAGAAATGTTAAAACAGATGATGAGGAAAAGAAATGGTTAAACTCAGGAGATAAGGTACTTAGATGCAAGTAGGTAAGGATATAATATCAATTCCCCAGAGTCTCTGGGAGGTAAAAAAGGGTGCACAGATAGTGTTTCATGCTCAGATGTGAGGTTAGAGTCACCAGGAGTCTTGAGTGAATTTTCACACATGCAGCCCTGAGATGTGTCAATCATCAGTAGAGCTGTGCACTGTCAAATGCTCAGTACAGCTTTGGGGACAGCCCATGGCTCACCAAAGCGCCAATGTCCTGAACTCTCTGTGCTCAGATTTCCCTCAAGCATAGAAAGGTTCTGAATGGCACTAGGAGCCTATACTCACATCTGTCACCAATAAAGTCTCTGAGTAAAATGGGGGAACATTTCACTTAGTTGCAAACTTTAGAAAATAAATGAAGCAGATTGGATTATGCTGGGACTTGTCTAATTTCTTGAAAGCTTAAGGAGTCAGTAATTGAATATTTAAAAATTTAGAATTTCATGAAATCAATGTCAATTAGTGACATGGATTCTAGCTATACTGGTAAAAAGCTCCTGATAGTGGCAAGGTATTTAATCTTGAAAGCTTAAGGAGTCAGTAATTGAATATTTAAAAATTTAGAATTTCATGAAATCAATGTCAATTAGTGACATGGATTCTAGCTATACTGGTAAAAAGCTCCTGATAGTGGCAAGGTATTTAATCAGTTTGGTTTTTATTTTCCAGATGTAAAATCAGAAATAGGGTTTTCATAGGGAATAAAATAATTCATGGAGAGTGCTTAGGAAAATGCTTGGGATAAAGTCAGCCCATAATGAGTGTTTTAAAAATAGTTGAGACTTTCATAACTGATCTCCATTTTCTTCTTTACCCACAGCCACTAAGAGAAGGGCAGGTCTGTTTCAGAAACAAAACTCAACATTTCTGTTTTCCACTGATTTTCAAAGTTAGAAAAACCCTTTTTCTATAGAGGGAAAATGCATACAATCTGTAAACCTCCATGTAAGACTTCAATACAATTTCTGCTTCACTAACAATAAAAATCGTAAGAACAAAAAGACTTACTTTCAAATCTGGTTTGCATCTTTTTCTCAGCCTCTGATGAAGGAATTTTCCTATTGGCTCTGTAAGCTGTGAAATGTAGTTGAATTTATACTAGCATAAAAGAGGTGGAGCCTCACTCCTAAAAGCAAATCTCAGAAGGATTGAGGAGTATCATAGAGGATTTAATTTTAACACTCCGCGACCAAGAGGTTATTTATATGCCTCAGTGTGTTACCTTAATTTCAAACTTACCAGTGTTTATTGTAAATTTCGATGGAAGGAACACAAATAAATTTCACCTTGAAATTTTGACAACGGTCTGCTTTTTATGTTTGTGTTTTATTTTTCTTTCTCTCTCTCCCTCTCTCTTTCTTTCTTTCTTTCTTTTTTTTTTTTACTAAAACTACCTTCCCTCTTAAAATTCAGAAATCTTAGCAATGCCCTATCTGACATAGATACTTTGGACTGGGTAAGCCATTAGCAGTATTGTGAAACAGTGTAATTCAACAAAAACTTTGGAGAACACTTCCCATTTGTCCAGGACTTTCACATATTTAGGTTAGTTGATTTCTCAAACTAATCCTATGAGATACTTCATAGCACACCCTCAACATTCTGTTAAATAAGCAGAGGTTCAACCAATAGAATAGCGACCGACTAATTTACCCAGAGCCACATACCTATGTGAGGGTTGTATTTGAATCCCTGTTTTCATACTCTGAGTTAAATGCTTCCTCAAGTGTAGGCCCCTGCCAGTGCTCACCCTGTATTACAACCATAGTGCTTCTATCCTTCCCTCAATCTTTCCTTTAATATTTCCTTCTTCAGCTTCCCTCAAGTCAGCCCTTGTTATTATTTTCAAAAGATCCAAGTCTCTCTTGATAGTAAGAAAGTCTCAGTTTGAAATCTTCTAAAAAGAAACCTTCTCTTTCTTCAAAGAACTGAATTGGACCTACATTCCCAACCCCAGGCATCCATAGTACTCTGCTCTTTCCCCTGTCAAAGCAGGGAGCAAACTCTGTTGTAGTTATAAGTGTATGTGTCTATCACTACCCATCTGTCCTATCCTTCAATATGCATCTATACTCTATCCCTTTACCATAGATTATGTCCATATGGGTGAGTGTCATATGCCACAGGGGGATGGGGTGGAAGGAACAGTTAAGATCAAATGGGGTATTTAGTGGTCACAGGAAATGTTTTTCATTACCTTATAGTAATAGACACAGGACATGGTAAATATCATCAAAAATTATTAAACTGTACAGTCTAAATTGTAAACTCTACTGGAAACCATCAACAATGTTTAGTTGTTATACTTTACTATCTGTATAACAGTTATAACAATGCTAACATCCATAAAAAAAAAAAAGGTTTCAATAAGTGTATGTGTCTATTCCTTCCGATAGACTGCAAACATGGGCAAGGCCTTTGCTCTCTGCATCTAGCACAGATCCTGCTATGCAATATTTGATTGACAAACAATTGCAAATAAGTTAATGGACGTGTAATGTTCATTTAATTCAGAAAATATACAACAAATCCTGGTTTTCTCTCTCAGGTATCTTTGCATTTTA
>JAQZBX010066290.1:0-16338 GCA_029593785.1 Cabassous unicinctus
TATACCCCATCCCCTACCCCTCTCACGTCTTCCCCAGTTAATAACATCATACAATTGTGTGATACATTTGTTACAATTGATGAATAAATATTGAAGCATTGCTCCTAATTAAGGTCTATAGTTTTATTGTGGTTTAAACTTAATTCCAATGTCCTAAAAATGTCCTATGTTCCACCTATTATTTCCTTTTCCTCCCCCAGAACATTTGGAAACCATTATTTTTATTACATTGTTACATGTACTTCCATTACTACAATATTAATAAGTTTACTTTGTCCATGTTTGCATTTCCCCTTTATGTTTGTACATTTCTCAAACTTGAGGATTTGGGGATAATGATGCCTGCTCTGCCTCAGATTGAGAAGGTTTTAGATCTTATGAGGCAAATGGAAGGAAATGTTTTGCTTGCAGTTGTAGAATCTCTTCGTTTTTTGGGTAAGGCATTGTACATCATCATCATTTTGTTAGTTGTCCTGTGTGAGTCCAACGCTCTGGAGAGTAGGTATTGACTGCATCTTTTCTGGGATTCAAATATCAACGGGCATATGAAAAGACCAAAGATGTAATTCTCTGAAACATATACTTAATGGTATAGTGCTAATTATAGGCTCAAAGAATAGGGGTAGAAGAATTACGTGTAGGGAAATTATAAATGAGTTTAACTCTGTTACATTGTGGAAATAGGTTGACATATAATTCAAAGTATAGCCCACCAAAATGATGCTGATTTCAAGGGATTTTGTGCTTATATTGTCTGGATAGCTCTAAAGTCTTCAGGAACACTTGTGTTTGAGGCTTTGTTCACAGTAGCAGTTAGTGAGGTCTTTCTGAAACATGCATAATTGTAACCTCTGGAATGACCTACCAACTTATTTTGAAATCTCTTAGATGTTAAACCATTTTGTATATGATGTTTTTTCCTTGTGGTCAACGTCTTTTTCCAAATGAAACACTGGTTGGTGCTTGTTATTAATCCCTTGGTGTCAGGGAGCTCTACCCCATGAGTCATGTCCCATGATGGAGGGGAATGTACCATGTTTATTTGCTGAGTTTGGCTTAGACAGTGACCATATTTCAGTAACAAGGAGGTTTTCACAAGGTAACTCTTAGGCAATAGTTATTATTAGGCTAAATTTCTATTTTACAGGAATAAGGTCATAGTTACATGCATTAATATTAAGGGCTTAACATAGTGTTGCATTTTATTTTATTGGGCTCTGCCTATGTACTCAAGAGATTCTTGCCATTCTATTGGAGAAAATAGCAGGACTCCCCAGGATGGGAGTTTAATATTTTTGTGTTTATTGTTTTGGTCTCCACCTACTGAGACAACATTTTATGACAAAATGAACACATTCATATTCCATAGAAGATGCCCCAGATGCACCCTTTCCCACGCATTCCCCACCACTGACACCCTGCACCTGTGACCCTCCCCTGCCACGTTTGCCAAAAGAACGTTCCCACAATTGTATTATCAAGCACAGACCTCCAGAGTTCACCTGCTCCTTCCTCCAACCCTACCCCAAATTCCATGGATAGTCCCACCAATCCCAGAACCCTGCTTTTCCTCACACTCTGACAATATTGGGCCCACTCATATCTCTCATCATAATCACTCTATCCACTCTGAAACCATCCTTTTCCACTTTATCATAGGTTCTGTCCAGATTGAGCATCTGCTCACTATTCTCTACTTTCTCTCTGTCTCTTGTAACCTGTTGTCCAGACTCTGTCTCTGTGAGTCTGCTCAATATGCTTAGGTCATATCAATGAGGTCATGCAATATTTGTCCTTTGTTAACTGGCTTAGTTTACTCAACATATGGTCTTTGAGATTCATCCATTTTGTTGCCTGTTTCAAAACTTCATTCCTTCTTACAACTGAATAATAGATTCTAAGATACAATTGCCTAACACAGAATCATAAAGATGCTTCCTAACGTATTATTCCAGGAGTTTTATAATCCTAGTTCTTATTTTTAGTTTTTTTTAAAATCCAGTTTGAGTTATTTTCTTGTATATCATGTGGGATAAGCATCTTCCTTCTTTTTTTAAAAATATGGATAAACATTTCAGCCAACACCAACTGTTTCATTCACTATTCTTTCCAAATTGAGTGAACTTGGAATCCTTATCAAAAATCAATTTTACATGCAGTCTTTTCAATAAATTGTAGTCAGAGAACCAGGTATCTATTTCCAAAAGAAAGAAAGAGGGCCACTATATCAAGCATTACACAAATATTAACTCAAAATGAATCAAATACCTAAATCTAAAAGCTAGAACTACAAAACTCCTAGAAGATAACATGGGGAAACATCTTCAAGATCTTGTGGTAGGAGGTAGTTTCTTAAAATTTAAATCAGAGCAAAAGCAATGACAGAAAATATAGTTAAATGAGTCTTAGCTTAGTCAATGCTAGAAAATATTTGGAAAGCACATAACCAATAAGGTTTTAATATTCAGAATATATTAATAAATCCTGCAACTCAAAAATAAAAGAAAAACATATGGCTGAAATTCACATGAAAAGATGCTCATCATTATTAACTATTAGAGAAATGCAAATATAAACCACAATGAGATACCATTTTGCACCCTCTAGATTGGTTACTATTAAAATAAAAAATCAGAGAATTACAAATATTGGAGAGGATGTGGAGAAATTCATTGTTGGTAGGATGTAAATGTTGCAGTCACTGTGGTTGCCAGTTTGGCAGTTCTATGGAAAGCTAAGTATATAATTTCTTTATCACCCAGCAATCTCAATACTAGGTATACTACAGATCATCAGACCAGGACAGTGCTACACAACTCCCAGGATGGTGAGGGATAGAGAGATGAAGAACCTGAAACAACAAATGTGAGTTACCAAACTCCCATGACAGCCAGGAAGGGCTCCCTTTTACTCCCAAGACACTCAGCTGGGGTAAAATCCATGGCTCACTGAAGCTGACTGAGTAGAGAACAGACATCTTCCTCTCTCTCAGCTGTTACAAGGGAAAAGGGAGTGTGATTTGAGTACTTTTCTTCAGTGAGTTCAGCCAGCAGAGCCTGCCTTGAATCTCAGCTCTGACTAGATTAAAACACAGGAAATCAGATATTGAAACACTCAGTGGAAAGGTGTGCCTATATCCACCATCAGCTGGCCCAACTGGAAATTGCATGGGCAAAACATGCTTTTAGTTCTCTCAGTACACTAACTCTTGGGAGAAAAACTGCACCCCATTAGTGAGTTCCTGGCCTGATTTTGATACAGTAAACTGGGAAATTTTAAATATTTAGAATAAGTTCTACCAAATAGCAAAGAAGTGCTGTGAAAAACAAAATAAGTAAGAGAAAAAGTAAATTCATCAACATATTCAGATGCCTAGACATAAGAAAAACTTACTAGCCATATTAGGAAACAGGAAGAGATGGCCCAGCCAAAGGATCAAATCAAATATCCTGATAAGATACATGATTTCAGGAAATTAATCAATGATAATCACACAATTCTCCCAAATCAATTCAAAGAATTGAAAGGAAATGTTACTAAAGAGATAAAGAATATCATCTGAGTGTGCAAAAAGAACAATTTGAAAGCCTGAAAGCCTGCAAAGAAAATTACCAGACCTTATAGGAATGAAAGATATGGTGGATGAGATTAAAAATACATTAGAACCTCTGAAAGATGAAAAGCCCATATTAGATATCTTCATAGGTGAAGTTTACCAAACATTCAGTGGTAAATTAATACCAATTTTGCTCAAGTTTTTCCCAAAAATTGAAGAGTAAAGAGTGCTATCAAACTCATTCTATGAAGCCATCATCACCCTTATACAACAACCAAATAAAGATACTATGAAAAAAGGATATTTCAGACCAATATAACTAATGAATATAGATGCAAAAATCCTCAACAAAATGCTTGCAAACCGAATCCAAAAGCAAATTATAAGAATTATACAACACGATCAAGTGGGCTTTATCCCAGAAATGCAAGGGTAGTTCAATGCAAGAAAATCAAATAGTGTATAAACCACATTGATAAATTGAAGAAAAATCATATGATTCTCTCTATTGGTGCAGAAAAGGCATTTGACAAAATATTGCACCCTTTCTTGATAAAAACTTCCCAAAAGGAGGAATAGAAAAAAACTTTCTCAGAATGGTAAAGTGCATTTATGAAAAAGCTAGAGGAAGCATTCTACTGAACTGTGAAAGACTAAACTCTTTCCTGCTGACATGAGGAATAGACAAGTTGGCCCACTGACCATTATTTTTCAATACTGTGCTAGGAGTTCTAGCTACAGCAATTAGGCTAGACAAAGAAATAAAAGTCACCCAAATAGGATAGGAAGATGTAAAACTCTCGCTGTTCACTGACGACATGATCCTAAATCTAGAAAATCCTGAAAAATTCAAACAAAGCTATTAGAATTAATAGGCAATTTCAGCAAATGTCAAGATAAAAGATTAATATGCAAAAAAATACACCAAATTTAAGATATGGACTGTAGTTAGAAGTGATATTTTAACAATGCTCTTGCATAGTTTGTAACAAATGTATCACAACAATGAAAGCTGTTGGTGGAGGGATGATGCATGGGACCCGTGTATGATGTTATGCATGTTTATTTTGTAATTTCAAACTTTTATTACACACTTATTATGTATGTTCAAGTATGAAAGATATACTTCAATAAAAAATATATTGAACAAATAGCATTTCTATGCACTACTGATGTTCCATCTGAGAACCAATTTAGAAAAAAGTTCATTTATAGTAACAACTAAAACAATCAAATATTTAAGAATAAACTTAATGAAGGACATAAAGGACCTATATTCAGGAAATTACAAAAGATTGCTAAAAGAAACCTAAGAAGACTTAAATAAATGGAAAGACATTCTGTGTTCATGGATTGTAAGACTAAATATTCTTAAGATGTCAATTCTATCCAAACTGATTTACAGATTCAACACAAACTCAATAAAAATCCCAACAGCATTTTTGTGCAGAAATCAAAAACCCAATAATCAAATTAATTTGGAAGTATAAGGGGCTCCAAATAGCCAAAAATATCTTTTAAAAGAGAACAAAGTCAGAGGACTCTCACTTCCTGACTTTAAAGAATATTACTTAGCTACAGTGGTAAAAACAGCATGCTACTGGCATAAAGACAGAAAGATTGACCAATGGAACCAAATTAAGACCTCAGAAATTGATGCTCACATCTACAGTCAAATGATTTTTGATAAGGCTCTTAAGTCCACCCAGCTGGGCCAGAACAATATATTCAACATATGGTGCTGAGAGAACTGAATAGCCATATCCAAAAGAAAGAAAGAAGCCCCCTATCTTACACCTTATACAAAAATTATCTCAAAATGGATAAAGGATCAATACAAAAAAAGAACAACCATAAAACTCCTGGAAGAAAACGTAGGAAAATATCTTCAAGATTTTGTGGTAGGTGGCAGTTTTTTAAACCTTACACCCATGGCACGAGCAACAAAAGAAAAAATAGATAAATTGGACATCCTCAAAACTCAACACTTTTGCACCTCAAAGGACTTTGTTAAATGGCTGAAAATGCAGCTGACTCAATGGGAGAAAATATTTGGCAATCACATTACTGATAACTGTTTAATATCCATGATATACAAGGTGATCATACAATTCAACAATAAAAAGACAAACAATCTGATTAAAAATGAACAAAAACTTGAAAAGACAATTGTCCAAAGAAGAAATACAAATAGTGAAAAAACTATTCAACATCACTAGTGATTAGGGGAATGCAATTCAAAACTACAATGAGATATCTTTTCACACCTATGAGATTGGCCACTATTAAAAAGTTGGAAAGCTTTGAATATTGGAGAGGATGTGAAGAGATAGGAGTACTTACTTTCTGTTGTTTGGAATGTAGAATGGTACAGTCACTGTGGAGGACTGTTAAGCAGTTCCTAAGAAAGTTGTTTATAGACTTGCCATGGGACTGAGTAATATCATTGCTAGGTATATACCCAGAAGAACTGAGAAGAGTGAAACAAATAGAAATCTGCCCACCAATGTTCATAGCAGTGTTATTCATGAAAGACAAATTTGGAAACAACCCAGGTGTCCATCAACTGATGAATGGATAAACAAATTGTGGTGTATAGACACTATGGAATATTACACATCGCTAAGAAGAAATGAAGTGGTGAAACATATGACAACATAGATGGACATGGAAGACATTATATTGAGTGTAGCAAGCCAGACACAAAAGGACAAATAGTGTATGATTGCCCTATTATAAATTAATATATTACATGAAATATAAATATGCATAAAATTACATAAATTTGCTGAACAAATGTAGGTTAATACTACAAAATATTAATATCAGTCAAAATCAAACACATCATACTAAGTGAAGGAGACCAGACAAACAGTACTATATATTATATGATTCCATTTATATAAAATGTATATATAAATCAATTTATAAAGGTGAAATTAGATAAGTAGTTATGTAGGGTTGGGGAAGGAATGCTAATTGGTGTGGATTCTTTCCTTTTGAAATAATGAAATATTTCTAATACTTTTGTGGTGATGAACGTACAACATTGTGATTATACTAAAAGTCAATTATTATACACTTTGGATAGATCATATGGTATGTGAATATATATCAGTAAAACTGTTTAATTAACAAATAAATAATTGTGCAAGAATAGCTAGAAATAGCAGGTATGTACAACAGGGGAAACAGAGAGATTGAGAGATGAGGAATTTTCTTGTTTTTTTTTTCTGTTTTTTGTTTATTATTGTTATTGAAGTAATGAAAATGCTCAAATAATGATTGAAGTGATGAACACACAACTATATTATTATACCAAATAACATTGATTGCACACTTTGGATGAATTGCATACTTTATTAATATATATCTATAAAATTGATTTGTTTATAAATAAAGAACTTACAAAGGCATAGCTCTATAGCTGTGAACAATACAGAGAGAACTCTGTCATCCACTGTGGCAACCATGACTGTCACAGCTGCCTCTCACACACATGAAACTAGTGCTTGGACACTAGAATATCTGGTCTTGTCACCAGAACTGCCTTTAAACCATCATGTCACAATGACCTAGCTTGCCAGTAGCCATAGTTAGAGTTAGATAACTTCTGCCTAATTTTATATTTTAAATCTCATGTGAGGATATCCAAGTAGCAGAACCTAATTTGTATCCAGAACTTTAGCTGCAAGGAGGTCTGGTAGTTGTAGTTTACAGATCTCCAGGCTTTCTCAAGTAGAAGAAAGGAAGAAGGATTTTAAGAGAATAATCTCCTTGCATCTAACACTGACATCCCTCCTTTGGAGTTTTCTTATGTCAATGTCAATCTACAAATATTCAAATAATTACTTAGATTGACTACAACTAGATTCAGCCAGAGATCCAACAAGTATGCATTTGCAAGCACAAAGATTAATTCTAACTCCTTTAGCAAAACCTAAACCCATGCTCCTTCTGTTCCTATCCTTTGCTCATTGTATATACTTCTCCCAAACATCTCTGCAGCCCTCCACCATGGTGGAGTAATTTATATCACAGTACTGCACCTCGTTTTTTAAAGGACCAGATAACAAGTATTTTAACCCTTGTAGGACTTAAATGAACTCTATCATATTCACTTTTCTTTGTTGTCTTAACAACCATTAAAAATTGTTAAAAAAAAAAAAAACATTATTAGGTTGATAAAAGTACAAAATCAAGCTATTCAGTAATTTTTCAGCTTCTGATCTCAACCATGAAATGCTCTACCTTCAATGCATAGCTATTTCATTTACATAAAGCTTTTCTCATCACAAAATCATTAGTATGAGGAGCCTAACCTGTTACTAGGACAGCCCAGAATTAGGTCTACCTAGTTTTTTGTGACTTGGTTTCTTTTATCCATTGTCAGTACCCAACTTCTTCCCTTGCTTACCTCACAAACGGTCACAAGAAAGTTACTGTTTTGTCTTCTTGTCCTTAACCATCTGTTTCCCCAGAATGACATACAGACTTGGAAATATTCACTGGAATTTGCTGACATAACTCATTGTATTTATGTGATTTTCTGATCAATATTATCCAACATACATCACCAAAATAGCCAGTAATAAAAAGAAATATGGAATAAGGTGAAATCATTGCAAATAGTGAAATATCTGAATACTTTTACTTAATGTGATAATGAATTTGTCTAAAAAGAGAAACTATGCATTCACTATCGAAGAAAATTTTCTAAATAAAATATGCCATGAAACAGCAAAAACAAATAAACAAACAAAAAGTATTAGAGGCACATAACAGCAGATTTTATTTGCTTAAAGCAGAATTAGTGATTTTGAAGGTAAAACCTCTGAACTGAGAAAGACAGGAGAACAAAAAGAGAAGAGAATGGAAAAAATAGAGCAGGGCTTCAGGGAATTGAATGACAATGCAAAATGCACAACCATACACATTATCGGTGTCCCAGAAGGAGTAGAGACTGAAAAAGGAGCAGTAAGAATATTTGAGGAAATAGTGACTGAATACTTCACAACTCATATGAAGATATAAATATCAGTATCCAAGAAGGATAATTCACCCAAAACAGAATAAATTTGAATAGACCTAGACAGAGACACCTACTATTCAGAATGACAAAAATCAGAGATAAAGAGAGAATTCTGAAAGCAGCAAGAGAAAAGAAAGCAATACATTCAAGGGAACACTGATGAGATTAAGTGATGACCTCTCATCAGAAGCCATGGAGGAAAGAAGAAATTCTTGTGATATATTTAAGGTCCTTAAAGAGAAAAGTACCACCCAGAAATTCTGTATCTGACAAAACTGTCCTTCAAAAATGAGGGTGAGTTCAAAGCCTTCACAGAAAATGAAAAACTGATAGAATACTTTACCAAAGACCAGAATTACAAGAAGTACTAAAGGGAGTGCTGAAGCCTGAAAGGAAAAAAATAAGGATGAGAGAATTGGAGAAGAGTGTAGAAATGAAGATTATTAGGTAAGGTGTATTAAAGGGTAAAAAGACAGACAGTAGTATAATATAACAACAGAAAAAGCCAAAGGACAAAATGCATAAAGAATGTAATGTCTTTACACGAATAACATTGAATGTTAAAGCCTTGAACCCCCCAATCAAAAGACATACACTGACTGAATGGATAAAAAATATGTGCTAACTATTTGTTTTCTACAAGAGTCTTACCTCAGATGTAAGGACACAACCAGGTTAAAACTGAAAGGTTGAGAAAAGATATTCCATGCATAATGTCAGCAAAAAAGAGCTGCAGTAACAATACTAATATTGGACAATATAGATTTTAAATGCAAAACTGCTATAAAGGATGAAGAATGTCATTACATATTAATAAAAGGGGCAAATTAACAAGAAGAAATAACTATACTAAATATTTATGCACCTAACCTGAGTGCCCCAAGATACATGAGGTACACACTGGCAAAACTGAAGGGGGAAATTGGTGTCTCTGAAGCACTAGATGGTGACTTCAATACAACAGTCTCAGTATTGGATAGAAGACCTGGGCAGAGTCTAAATAAGAAATACAGAACTTGAATAATATGATAATGAACTAGAACTAACAGACATTTATAGAGCATTGCACCCCAAATAGCAGGATACAAATTCTTTTTATGTGCTCATGTATCCTTCTTCAAGATAGACCATATGTTGTGTCACAAAAAATTCTCAGTAAATTTTTTAAAAATTGAAATTATACAAAACACTTTCTCTGATCATAAGAGAATGAAACAGGGAATCAATAATGGAAAGAAATAGGGAAAATTCATAAATATATTGAGAGTAAACAACTCACTCTTAAATAATCACTGGAACAAAAAAGAAATTGCAATCGATTTCAGCAAATAACCTTGAGATGAAGGAAAATGAGAACACAACATATATAAACCTCTGGGACAGTGCAACAGCAGTGCTGAGAGGGAAATTGATAGCCTCCAATGCTTATATGAAACCTGAAGAAAGAGCTAAATCCTTGACAATATATTTGCAAACAGAATCCAAAAGCACATTATAAGAATTATACAACACGATCAAGTGGGTTTTATCCCAGGTATGCAAGGGTGGTTAAATACAAGAAAATTAGTTAGTGTAATAAACCACATTGATATATTGAAATAGAAAAGTCACATGATCCTTTCTATTGACGGGAAAAAAGGCATTTGACATAATACAGCACACATTCTTGATAAAAACACTCCAAAAGATAGGAATAGAAGGAAGTTTTCTCAATATGGTAAACTGCTTATATGTAAAAGCTAGAACTAACATTCTACTGAACTGTGAAAGACTGAAATCTATCCCACTGAGATCAGGAACAAGACAAGAATGCTCACTGTCACCATTGTTATTCAATATTGTGCTAGAAGTTTTAGCTAGAGCAACTAGTCTAGAAAAAGACATAGAAGGCACCGAAGGAGGAAAGGAATAGGTAAAATTTTCACTATTCGCTGACATGATCCTTGATCTAGAAAATCCTGAATAATTCACTACAAAGCTACTAGAATTAATAGACAAGTTCAGCAAAGTGGCGGGATAAAAGATTAATATGCAAAACTCAATAGCGTTTCTATACGCTACACATGTGAGGTCTGAGGAGTAAATCAGAAAAGAAAATTCCGTTTATAATAGTGAATAAAATAATAAAATACTTAGGAAAAAACTGAGCAAGGACATAGTGCACCTGCATTCACAAAAATACAAAGTATTGCTAAAAGAAACTGAAGAAGACAAATAAATGGAAGGACATTCCGTGCTCATGGATTGGAAGACTAAATATCATTAAGAAGTCAATTCTACCTAAACTGATTTACAGATTTAACACAATCCCAATAAAAATCCCAACAGCCTTTTCTGAAGAAATGGAAAAGCCAATAATCAAATTTATTTGGAAATTAAGAGGCCCCAAATAGCCAAAAATGTCTTTAAATGGAAAAACAAATTTGGAGGACTATCACTTCTGGAATTTAAAGCATATTACTTAGTTACAGTAATGAAAACAGCATGGTACTGGCATAAAGATAAACAGATTGATCAATGGAACTGAATAGAAAACTCAGAAATAGACCCTCACATCTACAGTCAAATGATTTTTGACAAGGTTATCAAGCCCTCCCAGCTAAGCCAAAATAGTCTATACAACAAATGGTGCTGTGAGAAATGGATAGCCATTATCCAAAATAAAGAAATATGTGTCCTATATCACTCCTTATACAAAAATTAACTCAGAATGGATCAAGGAGCTAAATATAAAAGCAACAGTTGTAAAACTCCTAGAAGAAAATGTATGAAAATATCTACGATATCTCATGGTAGGCATCATTTCTTAAAACTTACACCCAAAGCATCAGCAACAAAAGAAAAATAAATAAATAAATAAATAAATAAATAAATAAAAGGAACCTCATCGAAATTAAACACCTTTGAACATCAAAGGTCTTTACCAAGAGGGTGAAAAGTTAGACAACTCAATGGGAGAAAATATTTGATAATCACATTTCCAACAAGGGTTTAATATTCATGATATTTAAAGTAATTATACAGTTCAGCAATAAAAAGACAAATTCCTTGCTTAAAAAATGAGCAAAAAACATTTGCCCAAAGAAAAAATATAAATAGCAAAGAAACACATGAAAAAAATTTCAACATCAGTAGCCATTAGGAAAATGCAAATCAAAATTATGAGATATCATTTCACTGCTATTAGACTGGCCACTATTAAAAAGTCAGAAAACTAAATGTTGGAGATGTTGTGGAGAGATAGAATGCTTATTCACTGTTGTTGGAATGTAGAATGGTAAAGCCACTGTGGAAGACTGTTTGGCATTTCCTAAGGAATTTGAATATAGACTTGCCATGGGACCCAGCCATGGCAAGTAATATACCAGTAATATACCAGTAATATACCAGTATATATATACCGGTATATATATACCAGCAATATACCATTAATGGCAATATACCATTACTGGGTATATATATACCCAGAAGAAATGAGAAGAGTAACACGAATAGACATCTGAATACAAATGTTCATAGAGGCGTTAGTCATGATTGCTAAAAGTTGCAAACAACTCAGGTGTCTATCAACTGATAAAAGAATAAACAAATTTAGAAGTATACACATAATAGAATATTATGCAGTGGTAAGAAGAAATGAAGAAGTGAAGCATATGACCTCATAGATGTGCCTGGAAGACATTGTGCTGAGTGAAGCAAGCCAAACACAAAAGAACAAATACTGTATGATTGCACTATTATGAACTAAATATATTATGTAAATTCATGGAATTAGTAATTAGAATATAGGTCACCAGAATGAGGGTAGAGAATGGAAAACTGAAGATTAGTCTGTGCAGAATTGAGTAAAAGGTTGTCTGTAAATCTTTGGAAATGAATGGAAATGGTGAGACCACATCATGATGTTTGTGACTAGCAGAGCTATTGTATGGGTATGACATTAGGAGAAAGAGAAAATCTAAAGACATGCATATTACTAGAAGGAAAGCTAAAATATGTAATATGGGACTGTATAACATAATGAAACCTCAAGCAAAATACAAATATGGGTGATATTGCACATATATAAGACAATTTTTACCTGATATAAATACAAATAAACTGAAGAGAGGAAAAGAGAATAGAAGCTGTGCATGGCAGGGAAGTCATGGAGAGAATGAGAGGGATGAGGTTTGTTTGGTTGATGGGTTTTTGTTTATTGTTATTGGAGTTATGAATTAGCTCTAAAATGATTTAAGTGATGAATGCACAACTATGTGATTATACCAAATGCCATTGATTGTTACACTTTGGTTGGATTTATGCTTTATTAATACATATCAATAAAGTTGATTTGTTAAAAAAATCTATGCAATTAATAAAAAAAGTGATAATGGACCAGCCCCATCCCAAAAGAAAGGAGTATCTTCAACTGCTGGCAAAACAATTCCATTCCTCTGCCACATAATATCTCTGTACCTTCTCAGCCTGAAATAGAGTGGAAATCATCCTAAATCCCTCAAAACTGAGAAATAAACAAAAATAAAGGGGCATTGTAAAGGGGGATTGTAACCACTGACTAAAAGAGATTGGTTGTTATTGTAGTTATCATCTTGTTTTAGCTGAATAACTTGTAACATTGATATAAAATAAATTTTTAAATAAAAATATGTTAAAACACTAATATATATATATGTCAAAAATTCATTTAATTCATTTTTTGTACCTCCACTACTGTTAATGTGGTTCAGACCAACATGAGTTCTCACCAAGATGACTAATGGTAAGAGAACAAGTTGTCTATGGCTTTCAAGCAAATGGAGACATGTTCACTTTGAAGCAACATTTCAAACTATCAACACTTGGAGAATGCTGGGGTGATTTAAAGGGAAGAGTGATGGTGACATGAACAGAGATTTATCTTTTTGGTGTCCAGTGGGGAAAATCTACAGGCCCACAATTGGCACTGGCAAGTTATGAGGATTTGGCAATCTACAACCTTCATACACATCAGCAGAGCCCAGCATAAATTTGAAGCACTGAGGGTTTGGTTGACTGTCATTGCTGTCTAAGTCCACATGTCTTTCATATGATGCTTGTGGGATTAGAGGTGAAGTTAGGAAGGAGACCCAATAATAATGGGTGAATTTCTGGACAGACAACTGGAATAGAGGAGCAAAACAGATTAAATCTGATGTATTGAATTAAAGTCTATGTGCTTCAGGAATATAAATTAACATTTCTATATATTCCACTTGGGGTGGAGTGGGAAAACAAGAATAGATACTGATTCAATAATCAAAACCTCCCAACAAAGAAGTCCATAACCAGATAGTTTCACTGATGAATTCTACCATGCATTTAAAGAAGAATTAGCACCAATCATTTTCAACCATTTTCCAAAAAATCAGGAGAGAACACTTCCTACTTCCTTCTATGAAGTATGTATTACTCTGATCCCATTGCCTGGTAAAGCCATCATAAGTAAAAAGAAGAAATGCTACCAATTTACCTCATGAATATAGGTATAAAAATCCTCATGAAAATACTAGCAAACTGCTTTGAACAGCACTGTAAAAAATTATACACCATGGTCATGTGGGACTTAACCCAGGAACTCAAGTTTGGTTCAAAATATGAAAATCATTTAAAGTAATATTTTAAGTAAATAGATTGATGGGAAAGAGCCAAGGGTCTCTCCACGCTTGCAGAAAAGGCCTTAAACAAAGGCAGCACCTTTTCTTGATAAAAATACTAAGAAAAATGGAAATAGAAAGGAACTCTTTCAACATAAAAAATGAACACTTATGAAAATCCAGTTAACAGCAGACTCAATCTTGAAATATTTAAAGATGTTCCCTAAAGAACAGGAATGAAACAAGCATGCCTGCTTCAAAGCTGCTATTTAATGTTGTAACAGAAATTCATGCCAGAGCAATTATGCAATAAAATAAACACTATCTCATTTGGAAAGAGAGAAAGAAATTGTATATATTTGCAAATGACCTGATCATATATATAAAAACTCCAAAGGAATCCACAAGAAAAATATTAGAACTACTAAATGAGTTCAGCAAAGTAGGAGAGTACAATATTAACACAAATAATTGTGTTTCTATACACTAGCAAAGAACAATTTGAAGAGGAAATTAATATAAGATTTCAATTTACAATGGCATCTAAATTATCCAGGAATAAATTTAAACAAAGATAAAGAAGACATGTATAATGAAAGTTGTAAATCACTGCTGAAAGAAATAAAAGAATACCTTAGTAAATGGCAAGACATAACATGTTCATGGTTTGGGAGAGTTAAGATAGTTTTTGTCAATATTACCCAAAAACAATACACAAATTCAATACAATTCTTATCAAAATTTAGCAGATTTTTATGCAGAAATAGAAAAACTGATTTTCAAATTTATATAGACCTGCAAGAGACCATGTATAGCCTAAACAAACTTAAAGAACATGGTTAGAAAACTAACACTTTCTCATTTCAAACTGAACTACAAAGTGCTAGTAAACAGAGCAGTGTGATACTGGAACAGAGGGAGATAAATAGATCAAAGGAACAGAAGTGAAAGTCCAGAAATAGATCCACACAGTGATAGCCAATTAACTTCCAACAAAGGACTTATGTACATGCATGGGAAAGAATAGTCTGGTCAACAAATGGAATGGGAAAATTAGATATTCACATGTAGAAAAATAAAGTTAGATCCCTACCAATTAACAGATTAACAGAGTTAGAAAGCATATTAAAGGTTACCTGGGGGATGAGAAGAGAAGAAATGGAGAGTGCTTTATTGTAAAAATTAATATATACATATGATAGCCACATATCTATCAGTGTCTGTTGGAGATTCAAGATATGAATTTTAAAAACCTGGCTATTTATACTTTAGAGAGAAAGACATGTAAAGTTACAGAGAAATATTTATTTTTTGTGTGTGAATGATAAATCTTTCAGCTCTTTTAATTTTCATACTATGTTGAATGTAATCAATAAAAAGACAATAAAATTTTCATTGCTAGATATTTCAATATGAAATATTTATAACAATGAAAGATATAATCATAAACATAGAAAAGTAAAAAGTTAATTTATATATAAATTTTAAAAACTGTTATGAATGCTGGTACATATTAATTCTACATTCTAACCGGTTGATTTTACCATACTCTTATCAGGTAAAACAGATAAATTAAATTAAAATTTAAAATATATGATCTTTTGAAAAATTGAAAAGCACATAACTGTTTAGGGAGGGTGTCTTTGCTGGGGTAAAAAATATGCTGCCCTTACCATTTGGTTTCCTGTCTGTGCTCCACAAGAACCCAGAAGACAAGGGACCACTAGGGCTTCCAAGGAGGGAAGCAGAGTTGGAAAACATGGAGACTCATTCTGGAGAGGCAAAAAAAATATATCCAACATCATAGAAAAAAAAAAGAAAGTTTTCCCTAAAAGGCACCAGATTCAGATTGTAGGTAGAGGGTGCTAGCATGTCCAATTGTCCATTTGATTTATTTCTGGCTAAAAGGATGGTAACAGTTGTGCCATATGTCTTATCCAGACCAAAGCAGTCAGGAAAGCCTGTCACAGCTGCATTTTAGCTCACTATCTTGCTGAATGGAGAAGATATTGCATGGAATTTATGGACTCAAGGAATCAACCGCTGTATAGCAAATGAAAGAGTTACAAAATGAAGAAACCTTGGGTCTCGGTCTTTGGCTTGAAGGAGAGCTGCTTCTAACAGTAGCCATATTT
>JAQZBX010066291.1:0-16139 GCA_029593785.1 Cabassous unicinctus
TTCTGCAGTTGTTCAAACATTTTGTCTCTGTTCTTTTAGATCTTTTTCAACTCTTATCTTCCCAGATTATCTTCTACTAAATTTTAATGTATTTTTAAATTTTTTTCATTTTCGAGACTTTTCATTTCTATTGTTCTCAAAACATCCTATTCTTGGTTCTTGATAGACTATCTTATTTTTCTGAAGATATATATGGAGGATTAATACTTTAACCCTCTTCTGTTTCCTACAGTTTATACCAGGATGTTTGTGGTTGCTTTGTTTTAATTTTTGTTTTTCTCTTGTTAGTGTAGACAACTTTACTTGTATTTCTGGATAGGCTTAACAATTTGTCATCTATGGGAAGACATCATAAGTAATTGAGAGCTCTATGTAAACAGGCAGTGCTTGACAAGTGGTAAGCTTCCCTAGTGCCGTGCTGCTCAAAATTTCACTCAGCGAATTATCTGGTTCGTGATAAAAAGCTTAGTCAAGTCATGAATAGTTGGCAGATCAGCATCCATAAGTGGACCACATTTTGAGAAGTGATACACTAGGGAATAATTGGCTGGGAGCCAGTCTTTTGGTTGGAGGCCTTTTCTCTGGGTCTGTTTGCTTTCTCCAGGGAATAATCCTCCAAAATTCTTTGGAAGAAAGGGGCCTGGGGGGAGGGTTGCTTCATAATGCTTTGAACTTTCTGCTTCCCTCGTTCTCTATGTCACCACCTGATTTCCACTTCATATTTTCCTCTATCTATCCCTCCACATATCCCTTCCACCTAGTTATCTCCCATATTTCTCCAGAATTACCTGGTCTCTTTCCTTTGGGAAACAGTGATAAATTTGAGAGATGTATGTGGCTGAGAAGGGTAGGGCAGGGATCTTGAGAATCTAACCGTTCTGTTGTATACAACTTTGAACCATTTTCAGGCCTCTTTGTTGTTAACTCTTACCTCCAAGTTGTGAGCTGCTAAAGGGTTGTAAGGCCAATCAGCTCACTTCTTGCTGATATCCCCCTTGTAGTCTCTTTAGATTGCAGCTTCCTCTGCCCAGTTCAGTTATATAACATCTGCTTTCTGTCTTCCAAAAATGTTAAAACCTCTTACCTGCTACTGTCACCTCTATATTCTCTATTCTTGTGAGCAATTACCTTTTTTAAAAATTGTTTTTTTCACACTTAAATACTTTATTGAATAAATACAATACCAAACAAAATGCATTCAAATGCTTTCTAAAAAAATGTTGAAGTCCTTTCTTAATTCAGTCTAATGACAAACATAATAAAGACAAATATGCTAGTTTAACATAATTGGCTGATTTTATACAACACATAACTTTTAGTCCACAAATATATTATTAAATGATAGAGAACATCTAATACAACTGTTAAAATTATTTTTTAAAGTATAAATTTTACTGTTTTCCTTTTAGTATACAGGTCTGTAAATTTTAACAGATGTATAGATTTTGTATAGCCACCATAAGAATCGGGATACAGAACAGTCCCTTCACCCCCCCACCCCCTATGCTATCTCTTTATAATCTCCCCTCCCCCCACGTATAACTCCTGACACTGAACCGCTTCCTATCCCCATAGTTTTATCTTCAAAAATATCATAATGGAATCATAGAATTTGTAACCTTTTGAAACTGGTTTTTTTCATTCAGCATAATGAGATTCATCCAAGTTGATGTGTGTATCAATAGTTTTTCTCATACCTTTTTGATGCCTTTCCATTCATTTTACTGGAGTGGGAGGGAGAGGAGATAAACTCTTGGAGCTATCCACTATCTTAAACCAGAAACACTTTGAAGCAAATATACCTCTCTGCCCTGTGGTGATTTTATATGATTTTTTTTTTCTCAAAAAAGTATACTTTTTAGATACTTTATTAATGTGAGCTTGTGCCTAGTCTGTATGTCACAAGCTTTTCCATCCAGGGTATTGGAGAAGATTGAACTCAACATATTACCACTTTCACTTGCAAGCCTGATGTGCCACTTTGTTTCAAGAACCAGAAATGCAGAAAACATATCTTTACAAATATATCAAATTCTCCTTACCACCCCCATCCTGCCCTTGATAATCAGTGGTCTCAAATAATCCTTGGGAGATGGTGATTGAATGAGTCTTTGTCTCTCCTTTTCACAACATATTTTATAACATATTCTGTTGTCACCTTCAACTTCAGTCAGGCTTTCCACCCCTCAGTTGCACTGTACTCTATTTGCAGTCATCTGTATCACCTGTGATATGGTTGAATGCATGTGAGTTTTAGAAGCAAACTGGCCTGGCTTCTAAATTTGTAAACTATACCTTCAGATTATTTGATCTCTCTAAACCACTTAACCATTTTCTGGTTAGTAAGATGGGGATTATAGTACTCACTTGACATTTTATTTTGAGGAATAAGGGAAGTGATAAATTAAAAGCATCTAGCACAAAGTGTAGCCAAGTAGGCACCCAATGAACAATTCCTGCTTAGGTTGCCAAATCGAGTGAATTTACCCTTGATCTTTTTGCTCCATTTGATAGGCATTTTCTTTCCCTCTTCATTTGTAGCAGCTGGCTTCTATGAATAACTACTAATTTTCTTTCTATTCAGTTCCTTAGTCTCCTTTGTATATTCCTTGCTTAGACTCACCATATAAAATGTGAGTAATTCTTTGAGATTTTGTTCTGGGCCCTTTTCTTACTTCATGTGTATTTTTTGAGCAATCTTCAGTTATCCATCACTTCTACTACCATCTTTACACTGACTTCTCTCTTCTTGTGGCTGGACATCTCTCCTGAGCGCTAGAATGTCTTCTTGGATTGTCCTTGAATTTCCTAAGGTAAATAAGACCAAAACAGGAACCATCCCACAAAAGCCTGGGGTCCTCAATATACTGAATGGTATTACCATTCACTTTATGAGTTAGGCACCTCTCCAGTAAATTGGATGTACCCCAATCCAGTAAATCAATACATTCTGTTGATTTTTGAAGGTACTTCATTTTAGTTGGCTCTCACATCCAACCACTTATCCACATCCTCTTGTCTGCGATTACGTAACTTACCCTCAATCACATCACTATTAAGTGGCAGATTCAGGATCTATATGACTTCTAAGCTCTTAATTACAATATTTTTTTCTCTCTCCACTTAGACTTTTGTTAGTACAGTTCCTGATATATATCATGGTTGGTTCCAAATCCAAGTTGTAAGTCATGCTCTTGCCCTAGGTCAGGAATACATTTTAGTCTCTGCTCCGTTTATTCTAATTCTGCCGGGCCTAGAATTTTGCTTTCTCAGAAGTGTCAAAATGACCACTGGCTTCTGGAATTTGCCATAGCAACTTTTGCTGTACCAGTTACCTGAAGAGTTGTGTCTCCATCAGACCTTACTATTCTGCATGTATTGATTTTAAAAGATTATATGCTCCAAAATGTCAGAGACTTAAAAAATTCCGAGTGTACTGCAAAATGGATCCATAGTAGATAGCCAGTAAATTATTGTTCAACAGGGAGTTAACTCATATGTTTAATGAAATTGTTTTTCATATATAAGGACTTGAGAGCTAGAGATAAAGATCATCAATCCAACTCCTTTACTGTAATGATGAAAAGATTGAGATTTGCAGTTAAATAATTCACCAAAATACCAAGAGCCAAATGTTTCTGGACTTCGAAATTTATAAAGTTGGCCCATGAAACTGATGATTAAAGAAAATATGAAATTATACCAAGGAGTTTTTATACTTTAAACTTCACATGAAGCTGTTCTATATACTATTTCTGTAAAATTGGTAGTGGAGTAAGCATGGTTTTAGAGTAGAAGCACACACACATCCAAATCACATGAAACTCTGTTCTGGCTTTGTTCTGCATTTGTGATTTATAGATGCTGTAGGCAGGATTGAAGTCAGGGCTGTCATCTTTTTTTAAAGGAAAAAAAAAAGTTTGGGAACTTTGTGCATTGGTGACCTTGCATCAGTAGTTGTCAATACTTTCATTTAGTATTTTCACATTACATACCCATAAACATCTTATTGAAAAGGCTTAACCATTCACCTACCTCAGAATTTCCACTTCTAAATAACTGTTACACTGTCTCAAGAACCCTTTGGAGAAAAAAAATACATTTTAAAATAAGGACTATTTTCTAATAACTTCCTAATATTACAAAAGAACAATGACCAAAGAATCCTAAGCTGATGTTTTGGAAAGGAATCTATTCTCACTGTAGCTGTTCTGGCTCTGGGGATGAATATAGAAATCGGTAGTAAATTTCAAATGTGCGTCAGAAGATCAGTAAAGCTTGCTAGGCATCTAGGCAGATTTCAGCCATATTTTTCTGTCAGGATAATCACAATTTACAGAGCAGGAGCAAGGGGACAATGAGTGAGGCACCCTGGGACTGAAAACTGGAAGTACAAGTACTAGACTTTTAAAAATTTTATACTTAATAAAGTTTATTTTGTGCAGCATACTGTTCATTTAGCCAGTATTTATTGAGATTTTCTATGCACCAGGTACTATTCTAAGTGCTAGAGATACAGCAGTGAACAAAATAAGTTTTGAGCAAGGAGCTGTATTATTGGACTTAAGTTTTTTTAAAGGATCATTGCTCTGTGGAAGATAGACTGACTAGAAGTGTGGAAGTAGGAAAACCAATTAAAAAGGCTTTTGCAGTCATCCAGGAGATTGGCGTAGATGGTAGTAGTGGTGGAGATGTGAGAAGTGGTCAGATTCAGATTATATTTTGAAGGTGCAACCAACAGAATTTTCTAATGGGTGAGAGGTATGAGAAAGAAAAGTTTGGGGCCTGAAATGAAGAAAAGTGTAGAGGAGAAGTTTTAGGAATAGGGAATGAAAAGTAGAATTCAGTTCCGGTAAGTTTGAGATGTCCATTAGACATCTAAGTGGAGATATGTGAGAATTGTCAGCACAGAAAAGATATTTCAAGCCATGGAATTTGAAATCACAAAAAAAGGTGTCTGTAGAGAAGAGATGGGGTACTTCAAAATTTAGGGGGTAAGAGGATAAGGATCTAGGAAACTAAAGGGAGCAGCTTCTGAAATAGAACCACTGGAAGAGTAATGTATGGAAGCCAATTATAAGGACCTTGTTTCAAACTACTGTATACATAAATGTTATACTTTACTGCATTTATGGCTTATTTTCAAATTTTAAAAAATTAAAAGTTTATCACTAGGGAGTGATCTACTATGCTAAATGCTGTTGATAGGAAGAGAAGATGAAAACTGGGAATCCACAGGCACACTAGGATCTATTTGATGTGAATCCTTGATTCTTTTGGATAGAGCCATAAGTTTCCTGGGTCTATCACCCAGTACATATCATGAATTCATCTGTCATGTCGTCAGCACCTTCTTTAAGCAGTTCTAAAAGATGGGTTAAAAAAAAAATCCCATAGTCTCTGTTCTTGAGGAATTTACAATTTTAGTTGGCTAAACAGTAAATATGAAGACAGTACATACAATGTTAACAAATTCAGATTATAGACAATCTCCTTTTTAAAAATCTCCATGTCTCAGCTGTTGGCATCTGTTAATTATACTCAAAGGTTTGGTTACAGTGACAACAGAAGGGAAAACCGGCCCTTTCAGTCCCTAAGAGGAGATGAATTAGGTATTTAGAAACCTTGGTGAGAAAAAGAATTCGGGACAGGGAGCTTGGTGGGTAGATTGTGGAGAAGAAAATCCTAAGGATAACAGGAATAATTTTTTACTAAGTTTTATTTACACATTGCACCTATGCTGAACGTCATATATTATCAGCTTTCTCTCTCAAATGGCATACGAAATTTTAAGCGTTTGTTAAAAGCATATGGTAGATATTTTTATGTTCATATTTGTACACACTTGGATGGGTATAGCGAGTAAAGACATTTGGGATCATTTAAATGAGGTTTAAATAGACTGACAGCCTATCTATACAATAAGTAATTGCAATGGTCATTGACTAATAACGGAATGCTGGACCTGAGAGAGCAAGACTTGATATGAATTCAGATTTGCCTATCCCATTTTTTGTCCCCAATTAAAAATTTCCCCTCTTTTCAGCGTTTTCCCAGACAAACGAGCGTATAGCTCCCACAATTTCGGGACACTGTGGAAGCGTTTCTCTCCTGGGGAGTTCTGCGGCATAAGCAGGTACAAGATAAAAATTGCATCCTGGCGGAGCTCTTTCCAGCGTATTTTCAGCACGAGGAACCGTAACAACCCCACAAGTTTCACGACGGGAAAAAAAACTATCCGTGTAAGCGGAGTTATCTTTTTTTTATTTCATTCAGCTTCACAACCCAGTCAACCCTGTGTTCGTTGTGCCTCTAACAGTGGCAACACTGGTGATTTCATCATCCGAAAACACAAAAGGTTATTCAGTTTTAAGTCTTCACGCCCAAAACAAACTAATTTTCTGTAAAAGTCTGCGCCTCTGTGGGTCTCCAAAAAGCGGTTAACTTCCCGCACAGCTCCTACGGGGCCGCAGCTTTAATCAAACCAAAGAGCAGGGACGAGATCACGTGATCAAACTGCGAACCGGCTAGAACGGCTACAGCAGTACTGCCGCTCTCGCTTTTCTTTCCCTCTCTATGATTAGGAGCGCAAGTCCGCCCTGTGAAACTGGTTCCTTGACGCTTGCGCACGGCTAGAAGATAGTTCCGCATCCGGGGAGGCACGCCTCGTTCTTCGTGTTCAGTTGTCGCGGTTGGTGGGCAGTAGCAGAGCCAAGATGCTGAGGAGTGTGCTGGTGAGGAGTTTCTCGGGTTGCATTCGTGGCGGGGATGGGGTATGGGGGTGGGAGTGGTCTTAGTGGGAGGGTTAGGCCACCCCCTGAAAGAGAAGAGGGGGCGGTTTCTGAAGTCACCTTGGACTTCATTTTCGCCTGACCTTTCTCTTCCGTACATTTTTCTCCCCTAGGCGGTGCTGGGTAGATGTAGAGAGTGGAGAGGCTGGGAAGGTGACTGGAGAATTGTGGATTAGGCCAGCCTTGAGTTCTTGGTCGCCACCCCTAATCTTGTAAATCGTTGATGAGGTTATAGTAATGCTGCGATTAAAACCAAACTCCAGGTGTGGAATTTCGGACTTCCAGAAGCACCAGGCAGAAAGGTGTTCCCCTGGTGCTAAAAAGTTTTATGCATGTGAGAGCATCAGGAGGCAATTTTAAAAGCAAGTCATTCAATTTTGGATGGGAATTTAAGAGTAGTCATGGCTGAAGCAGTGGTGCTTCCATCAGGCGGTTCTGCAGTGCCCTTCACCCCTTCGCTGACTTTGCATGTGAAATATTTTCCCAGAATTTCAAAAAAGAAAATGAAACAGCAGTCGTTTTCTTTTGTAATTATTTAATAAAGTTTTATGTAGTTTCTCAGTCTGTCATTTGCTTTAGAAAGTGGAGGGCATGTTTGTTTCATTATTTAATTCATCTGAATGTGTAATGCAAGTCTTCTTTTTAAAAAGATTTATACCTTATTAAAGATTTTTAGGAAGCAGTTAATGAGGGAAGTATTTTTATTTAAGTAGGAATCATGTCAATGCGTTTTACAGTCATTATAAATTAATGTGGTAGGGTATTGAAAATATTCAAGCTTAGTATATTTTTTATAAATATTCTTTATTTCTGTAATAGCTAGTGCTGTTGGTTCAGTTAAGGTTTTTGAGGGGAGGGGGTCAGAATTTGCATGAATTGCTTCTTGAATGTGGTCTTTGGAGACTACAATATGTAATAGGAAAAGCAGTAAGTGGACTACGAACGGGAAAACCTGGATGGATGCTGGCCCTTGACTTTGTAACTCACAAAGCAGATATGCTTTAAGCCTCAAATTCCCTCTTTTTATAATATGAAGGATTGAAAATCGTTGATTTTAAAGATTTCTTTAGGCTCTAAATCTGAATCTGTTTACTATATGTGGATTTTGCATTTTAGGCTGTTGGTCAAATTGCCCGGAGGACCATAAGTACTGCTTCACGCAGGCAATTTGAAAATAAAGTTCCAGAAAAACAGAAACTGTTTCAGGTACTCAAGCATTTTTATTTTATAGGAGATTGTTACTTGCAGTAATCAGATTACCTAAAGGTGCTGATAGGAAGTAAATATGGTAATGTCTGATGGTTAGTGATCCTGTTGCATTAACAAAAGAATAATTCAGAACTGTCTGTTGATAGTTTATTGGGTATTTGCTTATTCAAGAGGCCTTTGGGGAAGGAAAGAGAAATGAAGTTTAGGTCACGTGCACTTTAGGGAGTAGTTACAGTGGGTTGGCATTCTTTTAGGTAGTTACACAGGAATAGACACATAGACCATGGAGATTAAAGAGTCTAGAAACAGAACAACTGTATATATAGACATTTAATATATGTTAAAGGTGCTTTTTCATTTCATTGGCAGAGGGATACAATAAATTGGTGATGGAAAAATTAGCTATTATAAAGAAAGAGACTCTACATGGTATATTAACAAAATAAGTTTTAGTTATAAATGTCCTCCACCCCAAAAAAAAATCTAAAGAAAATATAGGAGAATATTTCTTAAAATCCTACGAGTGGGGAAGTTTTCCTAAGGTAATCTTTGCAAAACCTAGAAGCTATACAAATTACTGCTTTTTTTCCCTATCTGATTGGCAAAATCTTAGAAAGATTTAAAATCGGTTTAATTGGTCAGATATGGAAGATAGGTATATCCCTACATAGTACTTTCATACACATTTGGGTGATAGTATAAATTGGTGCAGAAGTTTTGGAGGGTATTTGAGAGTATTATTAAATCATACACTCTGTCTTCTAGGTATCCCACTTTTAAGCATCTCTTCCACATAACTAATAGCATAAGTATATAAAAATAGGAATGAAGCTGTTCACTATGGGATTTTAATACCAAAAACAACCAAACAAATGTCTGTAGTAATAGGGAACAGGCTAATTTTATTTTGCACAGTGGAATGCTGTCTAGCCATTGAAAGGAACAAAGGGTAGATTTAAATGGATTAGCATAATATTGAGCGGAAAAGAGTATGTGGCAGATCGTTAACATAATCTCATATGTTAAATAAGTATGTGTATAAATTAGGAGCTACATCTATATAAGCATCCGTCCCACATGGGAGGTCCCAGGCTCGGTTCCCAGTGCCTTCTAAAAAGGACAAACAGAGCAGACAGTGAGTGCAAACAATGGGGGGAGTGGGGGTGGTGGGGGGAAGAAATAAAATAAATATTTTAAAAAAAAAATAGTAGTTAAGGATATATACCATACTGTTAATAGTGGTTACCTCTTATAGACTTAGTGGAACAGAGCAGTTTAACTTTATAAGTAGTGAGATTATGAGTGATTTTTGTTTATTTTGATTTTTAGTTTTTCCCAAATAAAATTTCTAGTGATTAAAAAAAGTTGTATCGTGTATACCACACAAAAATAAAATACTTAAATTTAACAGATATATTCATTGTCTGCTGTATGCCAGATACTGGATGCTGGGGAAATAACTTGGGGCTGTAAACCAGAAAAACCAAAAAACTTGCCTCCCTGTTTTTAGGAGGAAAAAAGTCTTCTCTATGACCAAATCTAAAGTGTGATGATTATTTATTCTTTTATATATAAGTTGATAAACTCAATGAGTATGTGTTCATAGTTTTAGAGTCCTCTATATTCCTTAGCAAGAACATCTTTATTGGATCTCAAATGAACCTTGATTAGAAGAAAGAATGTTGCCTTTTAGTTCTTTCAATAGTAGTTGAGAAAGAATCAGGAAAATTCTAGGCCTTTATTTTTATTATTTTTATTTTTTTTTTGAGGTACTGGGTCTGGGGATTGAACCTGGGACCTTGAATGTGGGAAGAAGGCACTCAACTGCTGAGCCACATTGGCTCCCCTGAGTTGGTTTTTTTTGTTTTGTTTTGTTTTTAATTTGTTTTGCTCATTGTTTGTTGTTTTTAGGAGACATGGGGGCAACCAAACACGGGACTTCCTATGCGGAAAGCAGGAGCGCAACCGCTTGAGCCACATCTGCTCCCTCCAGCCCTTTTTAATTTTGATATTGACAGTATTTTATTCCATGAGTTAAGGAAGCCATTTAATTTAATATGAATGGATTAGTCTTTTAAAATGTAACTTGTTAGAAACAGGTGGCACATCTATTAATGTTTTTGGTTTTTTTTTTTACCCAGGAGGATAATGGAGTTCCAGTGCATCTGAAGGGCGGGTTAGCTGATGCCCTCCTGTATAGAGCCACTATGATTCTTACAGTTGGTGGTAAGACATTTTAAATGTTTGAAGGTTTATAGGAAAGTGATAGTAATGATAACTAGCGCCTCCGTTGCTTTTACTAAGCCATCATTTTAACCCAGGCAGTCTGTCTCTAGAATCTGAGATCTTACTGCCTCTCATATAAGGATTCAAGAGGATAATTGATGCATTGATAAGTGATGAGAGGCAGTAAATAAGAATATCAGATGACAGTAAGTGCTGTTCAGGTAATTTAAATAGGTGATGTGATATAGTGAAACTGGGTGAATACTTTAGATCGGTCAGAGAGGACCTCTGAGGAAGTGACATTTATGGTGAGATTTGAATGTCCAGGAGGATCACCTCTGGAGTACAGAGTTGTACTAGATGAAGCCAGATAAGTAGGCAGGGGCTGGGTAATGCAGGGTTTTCTAGGCTAGAATTAAAGATGTTGGATTTTATTCTAAGTGCCATGAAAGGAAGGTGATATAAAGTGATTTATGTATTAAATTAGAATCCTTTGCTAATGTGTTGGAAAAATGTAATTGATATACCTTCCCATCATTAGTTTGTTTTATGTCAGTGATCCTCATTGGTTTAGGCCATAAACTACCTGAAATAATTTGCAGAACACCATGAGCATTCATATGAAAAGGAACAGTTTTTCAAGTTTGAAAATGACAATATAAAATCACATCCCTGAAATCACATGTGTTTATAAAAGACCAGCTGCCAAAGACTGCTCCCAAGTTTTTCTGTTTTTTTGTTTTTGTTTTTAAATATACAGTCATTTGTTACCTGCTATAATTTTTCAGTAGACAATGGCAGCAAGTGCCAAAGACCTAAGAAAAATATGTGGCACAAAGATTGAAAATTGAGACATTGGTGGGTATTAGCTGAATTTTTTTCTGTCAATTGGGTAAGTACACTATTCAGTATTAGCAGTGAAACATCACAAATTGCTGTACCAAGAGGAGATTTAGGAACTTGAATGATTGCTTTCTGGGGGAGGAAGGGAAATAACATTTGTGTCATTACTATGTGCTCATGTTGATAAGAATGCCACATGAATTTTTGTAACCCTTGCTTGAAGTCTGATGTATCCTTTTTTAAAGGTGAGGGCATTATGTAATTATCCAGGATACCCTTGCTTCTAATGTGGAAAAGCTGGGATTTGAATCCTAATTACAAAGTGTTCCTGCTCATTCCAAGATTTTTTCTTTGGCATGAATTAAATAGTTAAAGTAGAAGGAGCATTTATGGATCAAGACAACAACCAGATCATGACATTTGGACTTTCTTAATGAAATAAAATCCCAAATTATTTTTGGCCCCTGTTATTATTTCTTAAAAATGGTAATTGTTTTAAAAATAAAATTCCAGTATTAGCTATTCTTATATTAAATTTGATTCTTTTAAATAATATTACTTTTTCTTTGTTTTACATTACACTAGTACACTTTAGGGAAAGGTTGTATATTTGGTTTTCTAATCATTAGTATAGCTTAGGTAACCTTAGGTTAGTATGGAAATAACCTTTATATCTGTCAATCATATTTTTAAAACTTTCACATGTTTTTATTAAGTTGGCAAATATGTTCTTTTGTAATCTTAACACTAACCTTGCCTTTATTTTATAATTCTTAAGCTGGCATATTAGGTTTGTTTACATTTAAATGTCAGATTTCTTATAAGTTCTTTTCTTGTTTGTTTTTATTTTTAAGGAACAGCATATGCTATGTATCAGCTGGCCGTGGCTTCATTTCCCAAGAAGCAGGATTGACTTCAGTTTATCATCCCAGCAATGATAAATTGGTTCAGTTTAATTCAGCTCTCTATGGACCAGTAGTCTAATAAATAACTGAGCTTTGGGGGATCAATATTTATTGACTTGTACTAACTGCCACAAATAAAGCAGTCTTTACCATGCTTTGTCTTATTTTATCACTTTAAGATACATTTCACCAATAATTTCACTCTTTGGTAAGCCTTCAATCTTAGGTAAGGAACAAAAAAAGGTTCTTTTATCATTACGTTTGCATAAAATATCACTATTGTGATATTTTACTGAAAATTTAATTTTAGCAGTTCAGAATTATATAGTGTATGTTCTTCAGCATCATTTGGACTTGACACTTGATTTGCTTTTATTTCCCTCATTCCGTAGTATATGCTAGAATCTGAGGTTGATGGGAGCAGGCTATTTTTGGCTCATGGTTGTTTGGTTTTTTTTCCATTTTTTTCTCTCTTAGCTCTGTGAGATTATGTTTAAATATTGGATGTATTCCATAGCTTAGAATGAGGCTTTAGTATAGCAGCTGTAAAGTAATTCAGTATTTGCTTCTCTTTTCACACTCAGAATAGGCTTCCATTTTGTTACTTTAATCCATAACATAAAGTATAACTTTCCTTAACATACTTAGTTCATTTCTGGAAGTTTATAATCCAGTGGGGGAACTAAGGGAATCATCTTTGGTGTTTCTTCTGTAATATGTACATTTGTGACATGGAGATTATTGATTTGTCAGATCATGGGTTTTATAAGTTCAATTTCTGGATATAATTGAGAAAATTAGTATATTTGAAAAATTTGAGTCAAGTCTGGAATAACCAAATTAAACCTTTTCCTATGAAAACATTGATAGGGAAGGGACTATTATTTAACCTACCACTAATGTTTTGACACAAGCCAGATTTATCAGCATTTTACAAAGGAGAATTTAGTTAACTGCCATAAATATGATTTGAAATACTTTATGACATGATGTGAAAGATTTTGTTGTGAAAAGGAAATATAGCTTGATAGCTATAACCTCCATCTCTTGATATTGTGAGAGCTGCTTTACTATGGTGTAAGCTAGTGAGACAAAGAATTTATAAAACTTCTGTTTTTCATGCCAAAACGTTTTTTGGGGGCTATATTAACTTGGCAGAATTGGACAAAGTAAAGTTAGTTTAAATGTTTAAGGTACTTTAAAAGTAACTGTAGGGGAATGGATGTAGCTCAAGTGGTTGAGCACCTGCTTCCCATGTATGAGGTCCCAGGTTTGATCCCTGGTAACTCCTTAAAAGGAAAAAAGTAACTGTAAGGCTAAATACTTGCCTTTTGCTCTAAAGGAAGCAGTGATGGAGGGAATGGAGGCAAGGGGCAAGATCAACAAGGTGATCTATTAGGAGAAATGGTGGGGTGGGAGCTAGAAAAGCGTTCAGAGAAGTGACATTTGAGCTGAAATCAGAAAAAATGAGCTAGCCAGAAGAAAAGCATTCCAGGGAAAGGAAATTGCTGTGCATGACTGGATTGCAGAAAGGAGACCAGTGTTGTTGTAACATAGGGAGCTGGAGAAAGATGGCAATTATCTCTTCTCCAATGACTACTAACAAATGACTCACTGTACACATGAGGTAGGTTGCTCTTTTCTAGTTTCATATGCAATGCAGTCTGATAACCATAATATTGATTTAAGAACTAGAAACTGAGACAGCAGTTGAAGATTAAACACAGCAAGTAGATTTGAACTAAATTTCCAATCTACATCTGTCTTATAACAAAGCCCATTCTTTACCATGCCATATTACTTCCTAGATAAGGAAAGAAAAAGATATTTAGGATAATGTTACCTTTGGTCCCCTACAGATTTTATGTAGATTAGTGTTGTATCACTGGTCATCAGGCCTGCATTGAATATTTATTTGTAAATTGGCTAGCACAGTGCCAAGCACATAACTCATGCCTAATGTTTGATGAATCTGCATTATAATGATTGGTAATTTTTTTGTCCTCAAGAGTCCCATGAATCTAACCATATGTCAGCTCTAACCATATGTCATCTCTGGTTTTAGCAACTGCAAAAAAAATTACAGTTTTGCAGTTGCTACTTATGTTAAAAAAACGAGCAGCTTCAACAAATTAAGGATATTTTGCAGGGCTCATCCCATTAATGAAAAAGAAAACAAAACCTGAGATATTTTCTAAAGTTTTATTGAGAAAATACTTTGTAGGAGCAAAATGATTAAATGTTTACAATTAGATTATTCAGAAATTAGAGACTATAATTTCAAAGCATACATGAAGTCTGCTAAAGGAAGAGGAAGGTTTTCAGCCTTAGTGTTAGAATAGAAATTATATATACATATACAAAAAGCCTTTGGATATGAGTATTGGTTTCAAATTATAATGATACCATTACTATGCTGAAAGATGGGATGTTTCCTTAAATTCTGATATGTCAGATCTTGGCTGATCTTTTCCAACATCTTCCCTCCATGGAATTTCTAAAAATATTCTCTGGCATTCTGATGGGTAAAGGCTGATGTCCTAGTTTGGCCTTGTTAGACCTTTTTCTGGGCCATTTTAACTCAATTAATGAACTTAACTAAAATATTCCATGTCATTAGTGTTCAGATGCTCTTCCCACAGTGCTTTTCCTTAAAAATTATCTCTGGGAAAGCAGTATGTGATGAACGTCTTTTACTGTTTTTTTTTTTTTTTGTTTGTTTGTTTTGTATTGTTTTTTTTTAACTATTTTGAAATACTTTCAAATTTAACAGGACAGTTACAAAAATAATATAAATTGCTTACAGAGAACTCTAACATATCTCTACCCACCTCCCAGATACGCAGATTCACCAGTATTAACATTTTTGCCACATTTGCTGTATCACTCTATTGATCTTTAGCAATCCATTTTCTGAAAACTTGAGAGTAGGGTAGTATACATCATACTCCTTCAACACTTAATATGGCCATATACATTTCCTAAAAACAAGGATAATCATTTATGTAACCACCTTAAGTACTTAAATCAAATTCAAGAAATTTAACATTGATGTAAATCTTAGTCTATATTCTAATTTTTTCATATATCCCAATAATGTCCCTTTGAGCCTTTTACCCTCCCTTGCTAAATCCTATCCAGGATCTTGTATTGCATTTAATTGTCATTATCTCTTTAGTTGCTCTTTATTTTTTTATTTTGGGAACATATGCAACTCAAATTTTTCCATCTCAGCTACTCCCAAATATACCATTCAGTGGAATTAATCACATTCACAATATTGCAGTATCCTCACCACCTTCGATTACAAAAACTTTCCCATCTCCCCCAAATAGAAACCTATACCCATTTGGCATTAACTCACCATTTCACTGCCCCCATCCTTGATAACCTGTACTCTAATTTCTGTCTCTGAGCTTGCATATTCTCTGAAATTTACTTTGTAGTTACCATGAGGTTTAAATTTAACACTAGATCTATAGGTCTCATATACGTTGATACCAACTTAACATCTATAGTATACACAATCTATTTTCCTTTTTCCCCCATCCTCCCACCTTTATACAGTTCTTGTCACAAAATACATGTTTATACATATACATTTTGAGGCCCAAACCACTGATTTTTCATTACATTTTATGCGTTTGCCTTTTAGATCCTGTAGAAAGTAAAAAGTGAAGTTACAAATAAAAAATACAATAGTACTGGTATTTATATTTACCCATGCCATTATCTTTACCAGACAGCATTATTTCCTTCCTTAAAATTTTTATTCTATTCCCATATATATACAACCTAATATTTCCCCTTTTAATCAAATTCAAATATAAATTTCAGCCCTATTAATTACATTCACAATATTGTGCTACCATCAGCAAGATCCATTACCAAAACATTTCCATTGTTCCAAATAGGAAGTCTGTACAATTTAAGCCTTATTTCATATTCCATCCCACCCTCTATCCTGGTAACCTATATTGTAAATACTGGCTCTATAAGTTTGCTTATTCCAGTTTTCTCATATTAGTGAGATCATATATTTGTCCTTTTATTGGGCTTACTTCACTCAACATGGTATCTTCAAGGTTCATGTTGTCACACATATCAGGACTTCGTTTTTATGACTGAATAATATTACATTGTGGTTATTTTTATTTACTTTTTT